>CAUYUJ010001881.1:60000-95980 GCA_963575745.1 Prorocentrum cordatum | reverse complement strand
GAGGAGGAGGGGGAGTCCAGAGGCACTGCTGCTGCCGGGCGGCGAGATCCGTGGACGTCCGCCTGGCCGGGCGCATCATCCTGGCCCAGGATGGGCATGGCCAGGGGCGGTGGTTGCGTGAAGATCTCGTCGTCCTACTCCGCCACGCGCAGAGGGGGGTGGGGGGAGGGGGGAGGGCTTCTTAGAAGCACCCCTGCTTCTTAGAAGCCGCGGGCCTTATCTATAGATGTAAGGCCGCCGTCTTCTAAGAAGCAGCCTCCAACGCAGCCGCCTTCTAAGAAGCAGCACTCCACCCCCTTGTGCGCGCCGCCAACCTACACTGAGGGCCCGCGGGCAGGCAGATCCCCACTCTGAGAGCTGGTCATCAACTCTCAAGTGCAGAGCAGTGCGGGCGCAGAGTGGTGCGGCGGGGCGCCGACGGGCGGAAGGAAGGGCTCGAGACGAGCAGCTGTGGGCGGCCGAGGAACCCGAACATGCGACGCCACGATGTTTTCAACACGCGGCCCCCTGACGCCCCGACCCGTTCCGCGGGACCTGGGAGGCCGGGCGCGCGCCCCCGGACGCCGATGGGTGGCCACAAGCTTCCCGCTGTAGTTTTTTCATGACGCGGCCGAGCTTGAGAGGTCAGCGGGCGGAGGCTCCTCCTCCTCCTCCTCCTCCTCCTCCTCCTCCTCCTCGCGGCGAGGGGCCCCGCGTTTTCGTGACGCGGTCGCGTTTGGGTGGCGGGGGCTCCTCTTCCCCCCCCTCGCTCGCCGCGCTCGCTCCGCCGGAGGGCGGCAGCTCTGCGCCCACGCCCGCCGACCTCGTCCGGGGCCTGGTCCTCCCGGCATCGCTCGGACGCGAGCGCCCTCTTCCTCGGCGAGGTCCACACGAGGAGCCTTTCTTGCGCATCTGGCGAGAAAAGTTAGGGGGCCACATGCGAGCCCTGCCCCTCCCCCCCTCCCCCCGCGAAGTGAACCCCACCCTCCCCCTCAGAAATATCGTGGAGGGTAGGGGTAGGGTTCGCATGTGGCACCCTGAAAGTGCACGCACAACGCCGGCGAGTGCACGGGGAGTGGACGTCCGGCTGCGCTCTCCGACTCCGCTCTCTCCCGTCGTCGTCGCCGCGGTCGTCGTCGTCGTCCTCCTCGTCGTCGTCGTCGTCCTCGTCGTCGTCGTCGTCGTCGTCGTCGTCCTCGTCGTCGTCGTCGTCGTCGTCGTCCTCGTCGTCGTCGTCGTCGTCGTCCTCGTCGTCGTCGCCCTCGTCGCCGTCGTCTTCCCGCGCGCGGGCCGCGCGCAGAGGCCGTGACGCGCTTCCGCGTCCTCGGTTATTTTGGCCATCCCGACTCTGGCGGACGGGCCGGGGCGTGGGCGGGAGAGGAGGAGGAGGAGGGGGAGGAGGAGGAGGAGGAGGAGGAGGAGGAGGGGGAGGAGGAGGAGGAGGAGGAGGAGGAGGAGGGGGGGATGGGGAGGAGGAGGAGGAGGAGGAGGAGGAGGAGGGAGGAGGAGGAGGCGGAGGAGGAGGAGGTCCAGTCGGGACTCTCAAGCAGTTGCGAAGCGTCCTGGCTCGCCTACAGCCCTACCAAACCATGTTCTAAGAACCTTTTGTGGTTTCCCCGAATGTTCTCATAACATTTCTGGTTGGGGCTGTCTTGGTTTAACACAGCGGGCTCATGTTCTAAGAACATGGTTTTTGTTCTCAGAACATTTGTGGGTTCTACGAACATTTCGTGGTAGGACTAGGAATGCGGAATGCCGGGACGGTCGGTCCCTGCTCAAGACTCAGGAGGCGGCAAGGCCTGACTGACCCGGGTCTGGATTGACCGGGGTCAGAAGATCACCGAGTTCAGGCTCAAGTCGGGGTCTTGTCTTTCAGCAGGAAGAATATCCAAGAATAGTTGAGAATAGTCATGTGACGGTTTTTGTGCTCTTCTAACGTTTTTTGTTTAGAATTATTTTCTGACTGTTGTGGCCATCCTGACTCTGACGGACGGGCCGGGGCTTGGGCAGGAGAGTTCCAGGCCTCTTAGGATTTCTTATGTGAAAATATGTGTATACAAAGCAATCGGGGCCATAACGCGCGGTATGCCCCCTGCCCTCCCCCCCCGCCCCCCCCATAACGTCACGCTCCCCCCCCTCAGTGCGTCCCCGGCACTGCCGCAGTGCGTCCGGCGCCACAGTCTGGGGCGGGCCAGGGGCGCTACGTTATGCCAGTCGCAATGCAGTAGATAGCACACGTACGAAGGTATGTCATGTGTATGTATATGTGCGTGCACGCGTGTGTATAGCCCGCCTGCCCGCCGCAGCCGTTTCACTCAAGGACGCGTCTAGACGTTTCGTTCTTTGCATGTTCTGATAAACATCCCTCTCTGTCTACATCCTATCTCCGAGCCTACCAGGGTCAATCGACCTTGGTAGCGGAGCTTCGGCTCCCTCCCGCCTCCCGCAGGCGGTATTCCACGGACATTCACGACTGCGTCAACTCCAGTTACGACTTCAGCGACGACGACATACACCACGACCACGTCTAAGACACGGACACTACAATGATGCCTCAGATGAATACGAATGGAGCCCAGGCGGCGGGACCCGGCAGCGCAGCAGATCAGGTGAGCATCATGGGCACGATGAAAGTACCGCCAGCCTGGGACTCAATATGGCAAAAGGTTCTATCCCTTCAAACAATGGTCGTCGAACGTGGTGTGGTGGGTCCTGGCATGTGAGCTGCCGGACCAGGCTCAAGGTGCGGCAGTGATACTAAGGTTTGGAGGAGTTGCGCGTGAGCTGGCTGGTACCCTAGATCCAAACACAGTGCGCAACGGTGGTATGAGAGATCTTGGAGATGGGCTCGGTTACGACAGGTCACAGGGTTGGCTATCATATTACGAGGACTGCATCGGTTGTTCGCACCGCTGGACGTGGAAACGTCCACATCATCGATCGCCGAGCTCATGAGTTTCAGGACGATGCCGGGCGAAAATATTGATACCACGCTCGGCAGGTTTACAAATTTGAGACTTCGTGCAGGAGCAGACGGCAACCTGGATCTTGGACCAGGTGGTTTCGCATGGATATTTTTATCAGGCCTACGTATTCCGCCGGCCGAATGGGTGAATCTATTGATGGGCTTCCGCGGCAACCTTCCAGACACGGAGCAGCAGTTTAATGAGGGGGTTGCCTTGGTCAGGAGAGTTGGACACGCTCACCAGCACGGCGGCATAGCCACCGCGGCGTCGATGGGCGGACAAGGTGTTGGCATGATGGGCGTTCAACCACAGATGGCACGCGGACAGGGCAATTTCTATTTCCCGACGACGACAGGCGCGAGCTCACATCACGACCCCTGGGAGAACACAGACCCGTCGCAGACGGGTGCGCTGACACTCGGAGGCGCACCGGCCATGGCATACCCTTCCACGCAGCAGCAGCAGCCCTATCTTCCCGCACAGTACCAGATGCAGCAGAGCATGACCGGAGACACGTTCCTGGCCGATTACGATGATTGGAGCAGCAGTGGTACTAGCGGGGATGAGATTCCCCAGGCAGAGCTCGACGCTTATCTCAGCAACGTGGATCCTTCAATGCGCGCCGAGACGCTATGGCAGGACTTTCTGGTTACACGAAGGCGCTGGAGGACATTCACCAAGAAATATACGAGACATGATCGACGATATCAACGCAGAAAAGGAAAAGGACGTGGCGCTCATCACTCGGGAAAAGGTTATCCAGGCACTGGTAAGGGGTTCTCGGGTGCGAGTCAGGCGAGTGCTTGGGATCGTGACTTCTATGAAGAACAGCATGCGCATCCTGTCCCGCACTATGTTGGTATCAAGGCAAAAAAGGCGGTAAAAGACGTACGAACCCTCGAGGCCCTGACGGACAGACGATGCGTTGCCACAGATGTGAATCGGATCAACATCTTATCAAGGACTGTCCTCAGGCTGCAGGACATCACCACGCGCAGGCACCGGCGTCAGGAGTTCCAGCATCCCAGCAGTCTTTTCGTGGGAAATATGTATACTCCACAGTCTGGCTTGCTGGCTGGGGTGCAGTTGCCGGCAGTGGCGAGGCCTGCGAACATGTTCATGACCAGCCGTGCACATGGCGACCGAGAGCAGAGAGATCATCATCATTGGTCAGCAGTATCGGTTTATGAAGAAGACAATCCTTTGAGTTCTGACACTGGTACATCGAATGCGAATCGGACTCCGACGAGATCAAGTCCCATGGGCTGGGCGCAAGGTGACGACGCGAGTTCAGCAGGATCTGTTCCACGCTCGTCACCAATAAGTCAGTTCAGTGGTATCAGCAGACCGGCAACGACAGCAACAGGAAGCTATTCAACTCGTCACGGACACGAAGATGATCAGGAGCATGACAGTTGCCGACGTGGACGAGGAAAAGGCAAGAAAGGAAAGGGCAAACATTGGGATCAAGATGAGCACCGAGGACATGATGAGAGTGATGGTGGTGACTATCAGGACAACAAACGGATGAGTGACCAGGCTATGCGCGACCTGACGTCTATCCTAACTCTTGGGGCACCGGCGTCTTCGGCAGCCGGCGTGCCAGGCGCGGCAGCATCAGCATCAGCGAATTCTGGATCCGGTACGGCAGCGCAGCGAGCATCTCAAATCTTCTTCCCGACCAACGAGCAGCACGGCATCAAGGAAGCGCGCGAGAAACGCGGCGCGTGGCATACCAGGACGAGGCTTGGGCCAAAGAGGGAAGGTCTGCTGGTGGTTCCTGGAGCACATGACAACCTCGCCGGATCCAAGTGGGCAGCGCGACAGGAGCAGCTCGCTAACGAGGCGGGCGCTCCCGCGCAGTATCGTCCTATGCGAGAAGTGCGAGAAGTGCTGAACGTGGAGGGCGTGGGCAACGGCAGGCAGCAGTGTGCGCAGTTTGGGGGGTTTCCGATAGCACTGCCAGCGCAGGAACACGAGTCGGCAGGCACTCCCGCAATGTACACTGCGCCTATCGTGCCAGATTCAGATATACCTGCTCTTCTGGGCCTGCGCTCCTTAAGGCAGCTACGCACGATAGTGGGCATCGTCGACGCTCGCATTTACTTATTGGGGCCGGGCGATGCGACGATTCAGTTACCACCAGGCACGAGGACGTATAAATTGGAGGAGTCAGAGAGTGGGCGCTCGATGCTGCCGGTCAGCGAGTTCCAGCAGCTATCTGGCAGCAGTGGGGGAGGTGCGACGTCGGCGACTTCGACGCTCAACCTCTTCCACCATTGCAGTCAATGATGGGGGGGCGGGGAGAACGACCAGGCGAAGCCGCCACCTGGAGGCGTCGTTCCCCTGTCCATCGAGGATCGCGGCAGACAGCGCACTGACGGTCAATCCGATGCTGGTGACATCGCGTCGACGTTGACGGCGTAGGCTGAGCAGCCTGAAGTGGAACCTCCGTCGGTGCCCTCGCTGGACCAGCAGGTTGTGCTGGGCGAAGTGCTCGGCCATGCGGGCGCGGGGGGAGCTTCGCCCGCGAATCGCGTCAATTCAGATGCTGAACTTAATTCGTCTGTAATTTTCGAAGCTGATTGCAAGGCTGACGGCCCCGGGCACGTTGGGCGTCGGCCTCCTCCTGCGGAGCCTGATCCTCGGCATCCTCGCGGCGTGCTTTTGGAGCAATCAGTGACCGCGACGAACGAACAAGGACATGGGCGTCTAATTTTCAGGGTTTGGTTTAGGGGCGATATTGATTCTAGTCGTCAACGAGCCCTACTTGAGCGTGGCCGAAGTTCGCGACGGCGCGTGCAGATTTCGCACTTCGACACGAGAAGCTTGACGGGTCTCGGCAGATTGGAACGTACAGTATCGGACATGGCCAAGACCAAGCCTGATTTGCTATGGATTGCTCTATCTGGAGCACCTACTACGGCGATATGCAACCGAGAACGACGAAGGCTTGGAATTTGGCACAGCTGATGATGGAGGCTCTGAAGATCTCGCGTGACGTTGTTCTGGGAGGCAGCGCGAGAAATCTTATGTGGGAGACGAGCGGGCTCTTGAGGCTGGAGAGTGTTGCCGAGATTCAGGTGCAGTCGATGCGATGGTGCAGAGTGGGCTTGAAGATCGGCCAGAATCAACTTCCCGCAGGCCAAGTTACCAAGATCATGAGCACGATCAAGTTGCCCTACTGGAATACTTGCTGCCACGGACAACACTATCAGGACGCGGAACACCATCGAGATCAAGCAGCCATATTCGTGGCAAGGCGTTCCATGATTCAGGAATTGGCAGCGCAACTATGGCGTCAAGTTAATCAGCGACTTCGACTGGATGTTGATAGCGGACACGAGGTGATGATACCAGAGTCGCAACACTATGAACCAACTACTTGTGACACTCCTACGGACACGGGCGCTGGACGACAAAAGATGGTAAGGTTCCAAGCTGTTGATGGTCATTACCCCACCGAGGCACGGCTACGACAGAAACAGAGGGAAAAGGATGCGAAATATCGAGCAGCAGCTGACGGCTCAGTCGTGACGAACAACAACAAGGTTTAGACTATGGACAACTACGAGAAGATCTGGACGGACTGCGGCGACGACATGAGCCTCATCGATCTGGAAGTTTCAGATTTGTGGATGGATCACGTCACCGTGGATCTTCAACAGCATAATTGGCAAGTTGATGGCGTACATCACGAGATGGACTGGAGCGCCGCATTGTACTTCGCAGATGAGAACGGCACATGGTATGGTTACGGTGACGACAGCGACATCAGCATGAGGATGGACAATGATAAATACGATGCGGTCTACCTCATATTCAACAGTCTGGGCGGTCTCTTGCAGTACTGGCTTGCAGATGCTCAGGCACATCGCTTCACCGACATTGTGGAGATCATGGGAGGTGAAGGACGCACTACGAAGATATTGCTACGACTTATGCACCATGAAGGACTTCATGCCGGCAAGAATTTTGACGTACAGTGCGGCGTGGATTGTTCAATGCACAGGAACGAGCTGGTATGTGGAAATATCAAGAACTATGTCAACCGGCGGTGGTGGTGATGTCTCCTCCCTGTCAAGGCATGGCAGGCTGAGCTACCTTCAATGGGATGATGAACCCGCAGATGCACCAGGCATCACGGCGGATATCAGAAACACTGGGACACTTATGTGGAGAAATTGCTCGATATCAGGTTCAACATGGACGGCGCTATCTTAACGAACAACCAGCTGGATCTGAACCTTACGACTCACCGATATGGATTGAGATGAGATCGCTACCGAACACCGCAGAGGCCATCATTCATCAATGTCAAGGTGGCCTGCCATGGCCTCGCACTGGTTTGCCTGTGAAGAAGCCGACGCATTTCGTGGCGAGTTGCGAGGCATTGGTATTTTCTCTACGGCGACTGCGGTGTGAAGGTAGACGAGCATGTCACAAGCGCCAGCACATTGACGGCTCCATATCAAGGAAGATGCAGGTATGGCCGTGGAAGCTTGCAGTTCATATCGCTCAAGGACTTGCGTGCGTGGTGCGGCATTATTGGCCTCAATGCCCGGAAAGAAAGACTCTGACATATTTATTATCCTGAGGTCTCGACGGGAGCTCGAGATCGAGATGAAGACGAGTACCTGCTTGGACCACCTGCAACACCCTCGGCATCTTCGTCGTCAGCAGCGGCTCCAGCCCGACCCGCGGCAGGCGCAGCGGCATCTTCATCAGCATCGGCGGCCGCGGGAACATCAGCGACAAGCGCCGTGCCGGCGACTGGGAGTCGATCTGCAGCAGCGAACAAGGATGTATGCCGAGCGTGCAACAGCAACAGGTCAGCACACGATCCTACTCACACGCGACGGGGTCTCGGCAAATATCCCAACGTGCAGGCTATTGGTGATGAATGCCCTGGTTGTAAGGCTGGCAAACCACGGAAGCATGGATCACACACTGGTGATGAACGTTGCCGTTGGGAGTTAGCAGCACATTGAGGGCTCGGATCGTCTGTTGAATTACCGCGACGCCCCCGAGTTCGAGATGCAGCTCCTGACCCGTCAAGTGCCGAGCGCGCAGGTGGACGACTCAGAGAATTGGAGCCCCGGCGCCACCAGAGGCGCCACCAGCAGCAGCAGCTGAACCAGCAGCAGCAGCCGAACCAGCAGCAGCAGCAGGAGGTGAAGCACTAGTACCAGCGCCACCTCCTCCTCCAGCACATCCTGCCAGACGTCCTCACGCAGCTGATCGACGAAATCGAGCGGCGACCAGGATTGAGGCAGGTGCCCACGCTGATCCCGCTGGAGCAGATTGGTCAGACTGGTCAGCTGGGCGAGCTCTCAAGTTACTCAAGTCGTTGGATCCAATCGTCGTGCGCCGAACGGTGCGAAAGTTACACATCAGGTTGTGGCGCGCCCCGATCGAACGCATGAAGGAGCTGATGAGAGCAGCAGGCGCACCTCCGGAGGCAATCGATGTGGTGGCTTCGATGGTGGATACCTGTCCAGTATGTCGACAGTGGCAGCACGTCGGAGTCAGGCCCATCTCAAAGACCAAGATCGTGATTGACTTTAATATGGAGGTTGAGGTCGACTTGATGTTCTGGAGTACCCGCGCGATCCTGCATGTGGTGGATTGCTGTATCAGATGGTCGACGGCACTTATCATATCGAGTCGGACACCACAGGACATCCTGAACGGCATTACCCACATCTGGATAAGGATGTTTGGTCCCATGCGCGTGCTCACCAGCGCCAAGGAAGGTGCACTGGACTCAGAGTTGGCATCTGCATGGGCAGATCGTTGGGGCATTCGGCTCAACTTGCGACCTCGTGGTGCACATGCTCGCATTGTTGAGCGTCACACTGCCCTCCTGCGCGACGCCGTGCACAAGGTGAACGCGCAGATGGAAAGGGGCGGCATCGCAGTTCCTCCCCAGGCTGTGGTCGATGAGGGGGTGTTGGCTAAGAACTGTATGTTGTCAGTGCAGGGAGTATCGCCCTACAAGGGCTTGTTTAGCAGAGCTCCAGCAATGTTGCGAGAGTTTGAGCCAGGCTCCGAGACGCAGTTGTCAGACAGCAGCGGCGGCCTTGCAGGCGTATCGCGTCGCATTCATCGGCTTCGTGCATCAGCACTGGCAACTATTGTTCAAGGCACGGCTTCGGACCGATTATCGAGAGCACTTAACTCACGGACACGACCAGCAGGAGATTTGCTAGAGCTCAAGATAGGCGACGAAGCCGACATCTATCGCGACCCTCCGAATGAAGACTTGAACGGCTGGCGAGGACCTGCGACAGTCACTGATCTTACGCGTCTTCGAGAAGGTACCACTGGAGTAAGATGGCAAGGCAGAAATATGCAGGTTAGATTGCCTGAGATACGACGCGCAGTGGTCCTGTGGGCGTTTTTGACGGAACCACGCGCACAGGAATCGACGCAACTTCCGGCATGCTATATCATGAATTTCGCGGAGAGCATCGAACAGGGATCGCTTTACTTTGGAGGTGTGTTTTTGAGCAAACATGGCTGGATGATCAGCAAGGATGGACAGCGATTTCCTTGGCCACTGCGAGCAGCATGCATGATGGCAGCATGCCGCCTTCAGCTAACTGGGTGTATAGGCACCAGAGTTGGTCACGGAGTTCGGCACATCGAGGCGGCGCGGGGCACCGAGGCATCCATTATTATGTGGTGGCAAGCTGGACGACGCGAAGATTGGTCATGGATCCAGGTGCCGGGAGCTCAGAGGATACCGACGGCGTATCTGTTTGGCGACGTCTGGCCCAACACGCCGTTCCTGCAGTTCCTGATCGTGAATGAGGATGAGGCCCGACAGGCACGACGTCAGACACCTGGAGTATCACATGTAGGCGGCATGGGCGAGCAGTTTGATCGAGCCGAAGGCTATTTTCTACCGCGCTGGGATGGTATCAAAAGAGGTAGATCGGAAGGATCAGATGGAAGCGAGAACCCAGCACCACATCTGTCAAGAAGATTGCCTGACGCTCAGGGATTCAAGAGGTCACTGACTCCAGGATCAGAGGAGTGGTAACCCAAGGCCGCATGTCTCTCAAAGGATATCCGATGATGAAGAAGAGAACAGAGATGAGATCTCTCATGGAGACTTCCTGGCATGTGTGGGTGAAAGGAGTTCTGGTATGGACTATCCCAGCGAGCGCGACCTTCTGATGTACCAGTACCTGGACTTCTTCTACCAACAGTACCTTGTCAAGCTGAAGAAAAGGATGACGGGCCCCTGGAGTTAGGAATGGGCGCTACCGCGGCTCTGAACTGCTGTAGCGAGACCGTGTTGGAGGGCTACGTCATGACTCGCAGGTGCGATGCCAGGCGTTGTTACATCGAGACCGTGATAGAGCGAGAGATGAACATCCTCACCATGGACGGGCTCAAGAAATACGCGCGTGACGTTGCTGAATCTTGCCTACTGGAATTACAGCGATGGTGTGGTATGGGCATGTTCACTCGTATGGCGCGAAAGAGAGCCACTAACTTGGTAGACAGCAGATGGGTGCTCAAGTGGAAGCTGATAGGTGGAGTTCGCAAGATCAAAGCGAGATTGACAGTGCGTGGTTTCAAGGACAGACAAGCCGAATCGCTCACTGCGTCTGCCGGCGCAGCATCGAGATGGGGACAACGTACTGTATGCTCGATGGCGACGCTCTACCAATGGAAGTTATGGTCGACGGACATTTCCATGGCTTTTCTCAGAGGAAAGACGTTCGAGCAGATCGCGGCTGAGACGGGCACCGAACTAAGATCGATTCAGTGTGAACTGCCGGCCGGAGCCAACATGTTATTAGGGGAGATCGAGGTTTTTCACGACTTCAGCGAGATCACCGAGGTTCTGGACATGAACAAGCCAGGCTTTGGTACTAAGGATGCGCCGTGGTCGTGGAGCATGGCTCTCACCGAGACCCTGGTGGAGGCAAGTTGGCAGCCGGCGAGATCAGACGCCAAGCTGTGCATCAGGCATCGTGAGGCGACGCAGAATGACGGCATGTGCCCAATCACGGGCAAACCCTACACGGACAAAGGAATGGTTCCGCTCGGAGTGCTGGCAGCTCACGTGGATGATTTCAAGGGCGCGTGTGAAGAAACAACGAGGGTGGAGCTATTCCGACGACTGGAGGCGAAGTACGGCAAGTGCGAATTGATAGAGGCACCTTTTTGAATGTGTTGGGATCCAACGCAGACAGGGTCCCAAACCGATGGACTGTACAATGGATCAGAATCATGATGTAAGCCAGCTGAAGCCTATCCCTGCGACAATGTTTGACAAGCAGGCCTACTCAGGTAAAGCGATCGATGAGCAGGTCAGCCTTTGCATGTCGTTGTTGGGAGGAGTGGCATGGATGGTTCTAACGAGAGCAGATATTGTGGCATATGTTGGGGAGCTATAGCGTAACATGAAGGACGTCAAGATATCGGATTTGAAAGATCCCAGCAAACTTCTGAAGTGGATTAAGAGAGTACCCTCAACAAAAAACAGCAGACCGACCTCGCCATTATGTTTGACGGTGATTGCTGATAGTGCCTATCAAGCTGACGATGTGGATTGTTTGGCACTGAGGGCGGCTATTATCGGACTATGTGAAGTTCGTGGTTCAGTGCCCTCTGGATGTTTTCATGTATGGGAATATTTTCCACGCAAGCAGGCAAAGGTCAACAGAGGCACTTTCAGCGCAGAACTTAACAATGCTATTGAAGCTACGGAGTATGGTATGTTATTAAATGGATTTCTGGACGAATGGTTAAAAGTGTCCCAGACGGCAGTATCATTACACGCTGTCGTGTTTGGACGTTGTGGAGTGGGTTTACATCTGGTATTGGACGCTCACTCAGTATTTTTGTTGCAGTGGCGGCGCAATAAGTTTCGACACCGACTGAAAGACAACTGATATATGGAGTCCGTGCGCTTCGTGAACATCTTGAGGCGCGACGGCTACAGTCAATACATCGTGTGGACACTCGTGATATGTTGTGCCGCTCTCACAAAAGGCGGAATTCCACGAGCAGCTATTCTTGGAGCATTTTCGACAGGTGCATGGAAGTTTACCGTAAGAGAGCAGTTGCATTCGTGGAGCAGTCCCGATCGAACGCGCGGGACAATGATAGTGACGACGTGAGTTTCCGACGACTGCGGTATGTGGTTACTGGAAGTATCTTTTAGAGTTTTGGACTGACATGTATATTACGGTGGAGGGTTTCACAGATATTTATTTGTTGTGCGAAGTCGACCACCTGAGCTATGTCAATATCAACGTCGTGGTCGGCTTCGGGGTGTATTACGCGGACCTCATCTTGTCTGAGGCCTGCGATGATGAGGAGTGATACCAGAGTCGCAATGCAGTAGATAGCACACATACGAAGGTATGCCATGTGTATGTATATGTGCGTGCACGCGTGTGTATAGCCCGCTTGCCCGCCGCAACCGTTTCACTCAAGGACGCGTCCAGACGTTTCGTTTTTTGCATGTTTTGATAAACGTCCCTCTTTGTCTACATCCTATCTCCGAGCCTACCAGGGTCAATGGACCATGCCCCCTTCTGTCCCCCCCCCCTCCTCCGCCCATTTGTGGCCGTGAATTACACAATGCGCTCCAGATGGTGTCCGAACAGCTGGGGTCGGAGGATCGCGCCGCATCGCAGCATCGCCGATGCATCGGCGATGCGGCTCGATGTGGAGCGCGACTTTGTCCACGCCGACGTCGCAGGTACATTGCCGACGTCGCCGACTCCAAAATCGAGCTGTAGGAGGACATCCCGACCTAACCCTGGCGCTCTCCGCGCGCCGGGAAGGGGGGGCTCAGCGCCGATCCGAAAAGTCCGCGCGGACCTCTGGAAGTTATGTTTAGTAGTTTTTGTTGCCCCAAACGGATTCGAACGGACGCCATGCAGGGCGTTGCAGGGGAGTGGAGCAAGAGCAGCCGGAGACAGACTGGGAAGGCCATGTCCGTAAGTGGGCGGTCTCGAATGTGCACTATTCTCGCAGGCCTAGAGGCTGACACCAACTCCAAGATCGGCGGTGTTCCTCCACCGAGGGAAGAAGATCCCGATCTCGGCGATGGTGGTAATATTCTGGCTTCCAAGGTGGACGAAATATTACCACCAACACCGAAATCTAGAATCACCTCCCCCCTGTGGAGGCAACCCTCTGTCTTGGTGTTGGTGCCCATTTCCAGGCCCCCTGTATTCCTGATCAGCTTCGATCTTTGACGATCTGCTTAGCAAGCGTGGTACGTTCCCTGCCACAACCGTGGCACGCGTCGAGCTCCGTAGGTCCCGCCCTCGGGAGAGGTGGATGTCCAATCGAGTCAAGAAGCATCCTGAGCCTCCAGTTTGGAGTGGCACGAGCAATTGGCTGTTGCGATGGACGAGGTCGTTCTTCAAGTGTGTGCGCTGCATTCCATAATCTCGGACACCCGTGAAACACGACGCAGGATGATGCATGCGGCACGCCAGATGACCAAAGTTACCCCGATGGGTATGTGAGACTTTGCATCTTGTTGCCTGTTGCGTATGGTTGATGGTCCATTATTGTGCTTTCGCTGTCGCAGATAGATGTAAGAATTCAACTTCATGCTCTTCATCATGCACCAGCTGCAGTTCCACCCGCTTCGCCCTTGCCGAACATCCCTTGTCCTGCACGACGCAGCCGTGGCGACAAGACAGTCGGCAACGCATGTAGCCGTTCTCTCTCTCTCTCTCGAGCAGGGGCGTGCAGAGAGACGGAACGAAGAGGGCAAGGAACAGCTGTGTGTCACCCTCGCGGGAGCCTCGGCGAGGGGACGTGATTGTTGCCGCCCCTTTTCCGTCCTGCCTCCTCTCCTCTCCTCGACCCCTCGGCTCGGGCGAAGAGGACTGTGCACACACACAAGCACCACGTGATTGTTGCCGCCCCCTTCCGTCCTGCCTCCTCTCCTCTCCTCGACCCCTCGGCTCGGGCAAAGAGGACTATGATTACACACGCGCACCACGTGATTGTTGCCGCCCCCTTCCGTCCTGCCTCCTCTCCTCTCCTCGACCCCTCGGCTCGGGCGAAGAGGACTATGATTACACACGCGCACCACGTGGTTGTTGCCGCCCCCTTCCGTCCTGCCTCCTCTCCTCTCCTCGACCCTTCGGCTCGGGCGAAGAGGACTATGATTACACACACACGCACACACACACACTCGCACACCGATCCTGGCCGGGCCCACCCCGAGCCCACCATCGATGCTTGTGGCTTCCCAAGCGAAGCCTGGAGGGCGTGCACCCCGATCCTGGCCCCAGGATGGGCCTGGCCAGGATCGGTGTGTGTGTGTGTCGACTAGACGTAAGAGTGACCTGTCGCCGGAGTGACCCTTGGTGCGGGCCCAGCGGGGCCCCCCGATCGCCGAACGCGATGCGACAGTAGCGCCTCGCGCGCCTGTGTCTGGCCCCGTCGCGGCCCCCCACAAAGCCGCGCACCAAAGGTCACTCTTGCCCAGGGTCCCTCCTGCGTGTAGCCGCGCGTGTGTGTGTGTGTGTGTGTGTGTGTGTGTGTTTGGGTTGAGTCTCCTCGGTTTCCCGGCTGCTGCATGTCTACGTTTGGGCTTGCAGTCCCTCGAGCACACCACTCATCGTTTGCACCTTACCAGTGTGCGACGTCTCGTGCGCTGTGGCTTTCGACAATGACAATTCTCGATCGCAATTCGCACTTCCATCTGCTGCCCGCGCCTGAAGACCCTCTGCTGACACGTTTTGTCACGCCGCAGTTTTTGATTGGTTGTCCAATTGCTCAGTCCTGTGGCGTGACAGCTGACTTGGACCATGGCTTGCATTTGTATACTTACGGAAGGAACATGGGCGCGTCGTATTTCGACGCGTTCTGTTTTCTGTTTCCACGCTGTCTTGGTCTCGCTGCAAGCGGGCCACGCTCCGTTCACCGCCACGGCTTTACAGTTTTGTTTTGTTGGCCTACGCTCTACCAGTCTGTTACAGGTTCGTGCTGCGTCAGCGTCTCATCCACACGGGCTGGTTTAGCAACCGTTACAGATTTTTCGCGCTTCATTGCCTAATCGTTTTCGGTGATTTAATGAACGTTATTTCGCACCAGACTGCTCGCGCTTCAGTTCACTTCGAGTCGAGTTGCCACGGTTTTCTGGCCGCTGCATGTTCCGTTGGATTTACAGTTCTTTTCTCGCACCACCCATCTTGCACCCGACAGTGTGCGACGCTTTGCACACCGTGCCTTCGACGATGTTGGATCGCAATTCGCATTTCCATCTGCTGTTCGCGCCTGAGGACCTTCTGCGCCGCCGACTTGAAGGTGTGTGTGTGTGTGTGTTTGTGCGTGTGCCGCGTGAGCTGGGCCAGACCGCGCGTTTGCCTGACCTGACCTACGCCGCGCTTGCGCACGCGTTGTCGCGACGCCAAACAATGTGTGTACGTATGTATGTATGTATGTACGTACGTACGTACGTCTGTATGTATGTACGTATGTGTGTGTATGCGCGTGTGTGTGTCTGTGTGTGTGTGTGTGCGTGCGTGCGTGCGTGTGTGTGTGTGTGTGTGTGTGCCTGCGTGGGTGCGTTCGTGCGTGCGTGCGTGCGTGCGTGTATGCCTATGTATATATATGTATATATATATATATATATGTGTATGTGTGTATGTGTGTGTGTGTGTGTGCGTGCGTGCGTGCGTGTGTGTGTGTGTCTGTGTGTGTCTGTGTGTGTGCGTGTGTGCGTGCGTGCGTGCGTGCGTGCGTCTCTGCGCTCGCGTGTGTGCGTGTGTGTTGTGTGTGTGTGTGTCTGTGTGTGTGTGTGTTTGTTTGTTTGTGTGTGTGTGTGTGTTTGTGTTTGTGTGTGTTTCTTGCATCGGTGCTCTCTCGGTCGATTCGCCGTCCGAGGAGGCCCCCACAGTTTGCGTCGGCGCTGACGGCTTCACAGCTCGTGTCGACAGAAGGTTGCCCACCGATCCCGACACGGTTGAATATCTTAGACGGCATTGTTTCGGAAACCTTCTTGACGGCGAGCCCCCCCTACGACCTCAGCCCCCTTTCTCCGCCTTGCTCTCTCGTCTTCTCCATTCTCATCCCTATCCATGGCGGTTGTGTGCCTCTTCGGGCTACGGTGGCAATGGATGAAGGCAGCGTGCTGGGACGTGGAGGCGCGGTGGATCTCCTACGTCGCCCACCCTTCGCCTGTCACCCCGCCCGACGTCGCCCGCCCCGACGCTCTCCCCGACGGCCTCCCCACCACTCCCTCTGGATGCCCTCCCAGCGGCCTCCACGACGCCCGGCCCCGCGCCCCTCCCGTCGGTGCCAGCTCCACGGGTCCGGCCGAGTGCGCGGGCGGGGCCGGCGCGCGCGGCGCTAGACCCAGGGCCGCGCCACCCTCCGCCTCGGCTGGCTGTCAACACCATCCGAACAATTAAAAATAATGAAATAGAAAAAATCAGAATACAAAAAATAATGATGAAACAAACATCCCTTTCCCAGCTTCTCCTCGCCTCCCGTGCCAGCCCCGCTGTCCCGCCCGCGGGGGCCCCTTCTCCCCCCTAGGGTGGTCCGCCTCTCGCCTCGCCGGAGGCCCAGGGCGGAGGCCTCGGCGGTGGGCTTTCGCCTCGCCGCCCCTGCCCCGCTCACGGGCTTCTGCCCCGGTTTTGTTCTCCGTGCGTTGCGTATTCTTTGCTCTCGCCCTTCGGCGCGCACTGCACTTTGCTCGGCGTCTCATCGAATCCTTCACCCTGGCGCCTCACGCTCGCCGGTTGGGCCAGCCCCTTTTGGTCGGGCACCCTCCCTGCCATCAACGCCCAGATGCGCCGATGCAGTCCTCCTCGTGTCGTGCTGTCCTCCCCATCTCATGCTGCCGTGCGGGCTCCGCCAACGGTATCGCGTATACCCTCCCGCTGTCCACGCCTGAATGGCTGATGCCGGCAGGACCGCATCTTGTGCGGTGCTTGAGGGCCCAGCCGCTTCGCGCACGGTCTGCTCACTCTCTCCGCCTCGCCGCCGCGCGCGAGGCGGACACCGCCACACGTGTGTGTGTGTGTGTGTGTGTGCGTGTGCGTGTGTGTGTGTGTGTGTGTGTGTGTGTGTGTGTAAGAGTGTATGCAACTTGCTCTTTCTTCAACCTGCCCCGACCCGGGCCATCGCCCCTCGCCCCGCCCTCTCCGTGACGCCCCCCCTCCTCTTCGCCGCTCCTCCCCGTTGCCTCCCGGCCTCCGCTGCCTCGTGCGGGCGGCCGCCCGTGGGCCCTGCAAAGTTCCCCGCCTGCGGCTCACCGGCCAGTGTTAGGTCGGGCATGCCCCCCTACAGGGGGCTTTTGGGCGAAACATGGAACAACAAAAAACAGATTTGGGGATTTTGGGGATGATGGGCGACAAATTTACAAAAATAGTCAAAACGTATCCCCAGAATAGTCAGAAAGTCGTCCCTAGATTATGTTTTGACTATGTTTGAACATGTTCCCCCTGTAGAGGGACCGGCCCGACTTGAAGCCAGTGGCCCAGAGCGCGCGGGTTGGGCACTTGCGAGGCGACCCCCTCGCGAGTGATCCCCGGTGGTCCGCCTCGGTGGGCAGCGTCGGTCTCGCGCGCGTCTGCCTGCTGTGGTTGCACGTCGGGGATCGGGATAGGGCGATGCCCCCCTTCACCCCCCGGGCCCACTTCGATGCGATCGGTCCGATTCGGCATCGATTTTTCTGGCTGGCCTCACTTGACTAGATTCCGACCTCCCGAGGATCCGATGTGGCCCTCCTGTTCACAGGGTGCTGTTGTGCATCCTGGCGCGTCCGGTGTGATTCGTTTTCGACTCCAGGCTGATGCGGCCCGATCCCGAGCCTATTTCGATTTGATCGGGGCTGGTCCCGCTGGCAAGGCTTCGGGTGAAGCGCAGACAGCCCTCCCAGGTAGTCCAGGCTGGCCTCAGCAGGTCCCCCGAGGAGTCCCAGCCGGCCTGAGCAGGTCGCCGAGCAGTCAGTCCGTGGCGGACTCGGCACCCCAACCCTGGGGCGCGGAGCGCTCCGGGGGCGCCGCTGGAGGCGGCGCCAGGGTTTGGAGACCGACCTGGCAGCGCCTCTGGCGCCCCTGGCGCCGCTTCCGGCGGCGCCCCGGGGCGCTCCGCGCCCCGGGGTTGGGGTGTCGAGACCGCCACGGGCTACTTGGAGGGCCTGGAGCCTTTTGTTGCTTTCGATTCGGGCACGCTTACTTGCATGGTGGGCCTGGGCCCGAAGCAAGCCGAAAACAATCTGACGTGCGGAAATCACGCAAGGCGAAAGGCACTTGCACGCCCGTATTCGATCGAAGAGGGGCGAGCGGGGGGGAGGGGGCGGGGGCGAACGCCATGCAAGTAAACTCGCCTGGATCTGATGATAAACGGGCTCCTGCCAAAGCCAGGCGGGACTACTCCAGGGGCCTGTTGGGGCCAGCTCGGGCTGCCGGGGGGGGGGGCCGTCTTTGCGCCGCCCGGAAGCCTTACCACTCCACGCCCCGTGCCTTCGAGGCAGGAAGCACCACGGGGACCATGGCCGAGGTGCGGTGGGTTCTCGTCGATGCCGACCTCGGTCATGGTCCCTGTCGGCCGTCGCCGATTCGCGAGGATGGTCCGCGAAATGTCGCTGGCCGAGATCGACGGCCACCAAGATCGACACGGCGCTTCCGCGTTGCGCCTGGGCCCTGGCTCTCCTGTTCTGCCCCTCCGTGCCCCCTGTCCCCCCCCCTTCGCCCCCCCGCGTCTCCTGCTCCCTGCCAGGTGGTCCAGAACGAGGCGGAGGAGCACTGAGGTGACGTCACCCACCTGATCCGAGGCTACGGCCTCCACGCCATGCCCAGATGGGCTCTCGAAGATCCGGACAATGGAGCCGCCAGTTTCTGGCCGCCAGAAAGACTCGGGGCCAAAAGCCTGTCCCAGGGAAGTCGCCCAGACCTCTTGGTGACCCACGCGTAGAAACAACTGGGGCGCCGGATGTCTGGGCTGGTAAGGCTTGCGGCCGCCCCACATCCTGCCTTGGGAGGCCCCTGGAAATCGCTGGAGGCCTCCCGCGTCCCGACGAGGGTCCAAATCGTCGGGAAACACAGCGCGTCGTTCCTGGGCCCTCGATGGTCGAAGGGGGGGGGGGGAAGGAAGGCGGAAGGGGGAGGGGGGGGGAGGGGGGGGAGGGGGAGGAGGAGGAGGAGGAGGAGGAGGAGGAGGAGGAGGAGGAGGAGGAGGAGGAGGAGGAGGAGGCGGAGGCGGAGGCGGAGGCGGAGGAGGAGGAGGAGAGGATGAGGAGGAGGAGGAGGAGAGGAGGAGGAGGAGGAGGAGGAGGAGGAGGAGGAGGAGGAGGAGGAGGAGGAGGAGGAGGAGGAGGAGGAGGAGGAGGAGGAGGAGGAGGAGGAGGAGGAGGAGGAGGAGGAAGGGGAGGAGGAGGAGGAAGAGGGGGAGTAGGGGGAGGAGGAGGAGGAGGAGGAGGCTGAGGTGGAGCAAGAAATTAGCGGAGTACTGTGTGCTGGAGGATCTCTCCCCAATGGAACCGCGGAAGCATTCTTGCGAAGTGGGGAGGCAGATAGAGGAGCCCTCGCCGACGAGCGCGGGCGTTGGAGCCATCGCTCCCGTGATGCGTTGAATACTGGTACTCATTGTTTTCAGCTGCTGAGTGGGAGAAACTTCCAAGTCTGATCCTTCATCTGGCACTTTTAACCGTACTTGGCGCCGCTGTCGAAAAACATGCTACTACCTGTTGTGATCGACGTCGTTGTTCCGGCTGTGGCGCAGGTGCTTTTGTACAAAAAAGGCGTTCGCTTCTTTCCGACCCTGTCGGGAAGTAATTCCCATTCCTGTTCGGACTCGTGCAGATTCACCTGAGAATGCTTCCATGCGTCGTCCACGGCTTGAAAGTTCGGGTCTCTCTTTGAATCCGTGGGACTCGTGATGCCACGAAATTGTTCGAGGCGGTCGATTCTACTTTGAAATTCCGCGGCGTCGGCGAACGAAACATGTAGACGAGCGAACGTGTACAGGACTATGGTCACCTGAGAATCGATTCGATAACTTGCCTACTCGTGCGACATGTCGCAATGGGCCAGCTGAAACCGTTGACGACAGCACGCACCGAAGGATGAGAAAGTAGTCGCATTGCGATCCAACGCCTGCAATGCTATCATATGTGGCGTCTGCGCATTACATGCTCTTAGATCGAGATCATCCATCATCTTGGCCAAGACATGGCAAGCATAGCGGCGGTGTACCAATACCGATTGACACCCAACGCGATTATAATCCACGGGCACCCATCGCTCAGACCCGGCATGTCGCTGTGGTCCGCAACCAAAACTAAGATCAAACCCAATGAAAGGGCAAACAACGATGAGCGGCCCATAGCGGCAAATTCCGAAACCCTTTGATACACACATATATGTATGTATGTATGTATGTATATATATATATATACATACATACACATATACATGCATATTTTTATATATACATGCATGTGTAGATTTACGAATGTATGTATATATGTACAGCCATTATTATCATCATTGTTATTACTAGTATTGATATTATTATTCTTATTATTATTAATACCAATATTATTATTCGTATCATCATTATCATCATCGTTGTCATAATTATTGTTACTATGTTTAATATGAACTATATATATATATATATATATAATATATAATTATATATATATATATATATATATATATAATCGATAAGAACCACGCGCGCTCTACGCGCGCGCTTAGGTTCCAAGCGCTCGAAGACGGCCGAAGACGCCTCGAAGAGCGGGAGCGGGAGGCCCGGAAACGCTACAGGACGGCCGAGATGATTCCAATGTGGCCCAATATGAGTTCAATACGGCAAACACACAGCCCAAGAGGCCCCCACAAGGACGCAAAAACGCTCCGAGTCTCGTCCCGGGTGAGCCCGAAAAAGGCCCGCATCCTTGAGTTTCGGTCGTTTTCCTTTTTGTTCCCAACCAACTTGTGTTGTTGGATCCTCGTTTTGAAGAGACGGTCCCCGCGTTCTTTCTCCTCTTCCTCCTCGGCCCCCTCATCCCTCCTCTTTCCTCCGTTTCCTCTTTGCGTTTCGCCCACCCACTACGCCGTTTCGTGGCCCCATAGGGAGCTCCACCGAAGGTTCCAGGTCTGCCGTCCGCATGCGTCCCCCCACCCAGTACAGCGTTTCGTGGCCCTCCTCCCCCTCCTCCGTGCGTTTCACCCACCCAGTACAGCGTTTCGTGGCCCCATAGGGATCTCCACCGAAGGTTCCAAGTCTACCGTCCGCATGCGCCCCCCCCACCCAGTACAGCGTTTCGTGGCCCTTCTCCCCCTCCTCGGTGCGTTTCACCCACCCAATACAGCGTTTCGTGGCCCCATAGGGATCTCCACCGAAGGTTCCAAGTCTACCGTCCGCATGCGCCCCCCCCACCCAGTCCAGCGTTTCGTGGCCCTCCTCCCCCTCTTCCCTGCGTTTCGCCCACCCAGTACAGCGTTTCGTGGCCCCATAGGGAATTCCACCGAAGGTACCAGGTCTACCGTCCGCCCCGCCCAGTGCAGCGTTTCGTGGCCCTCCTGCCCCTCCTCCGTGCGTTTCACCCACCCAATACAGCGTTTCGTGGCCCCATAGGGAGTTCCGCCGAAGGTTCCAGGTCTACCGTCCGCATGCGTCCCCCCCACCCAGTACAGCGTTGCGTGGCCCTCCTCCCCCTCCTCCCTGCGTTTCACCCACCCACTCAGCGTTTCGTGGCCCCATAGGGATTTCCACCGAAGGTTCCAGGTCTACCGTCCGCATGCGTCCCCCCCACCCAGTACAGCGTTGCGTGGCCCTTCTCACCCTCCTCGGTGCGTTTCGCCCACCCAGTATATCGTTTCGTGGCCCCATAGGGAGCTCCGCAGAAGGCCCCAGTGGCACCGCCCGCATGCGCCGACCACCACCCAGCACAGCCCTTGCTCCCTGCGTTGCACCCACCCAGTAAAACGTTTCGTGGCCCCATATGGGGGTTCCAGCGAAGGTCCCAGTGGTATCGCCCGCATGCGTCCGCCACCACCCAGCACAGCCCTTGCCCCTTGCGTTTCGCCCACCCACTGCAGCTTTCCGTGGCCCCATAGGGAGTTCCACCGAAGGTCTCAGTGGCACCGCCCGAATGCGTCAGCCACCACCCAGCACAGTTTTTGCTCCCTGCGTTTCACCCACCCAGTACAGCGTTTCGTGGCACCATAGGGAGCTCCACCGAAACCCCCAGTGGGACCGCCCGTATGCGTCAGCCACCACCCAGCACAGCCCTTGCTCCTTGCGTTTCACCCACCCAGTACAGCGCTTCGTGGCCCCATAGGGAGCACCACCGAAAACGATATTTATATAGTTGCGGTATTCACAACTGCATATGGTTGGGTCTTCGCCAGGCTACTTTTTGGCGTTGTTCTCGGGCTTCCACCGCTCCAAGACGGCCGAATATGCCCCGAAGATCGCCCCAACACCGCCGAAGAGGCACCGCAAGGAGCACCAAAGCGGCACAGGAGAGCCTGACGATTGCCCAAAAGCAACCCAAGACTGCCCAAGATAATCCCAGGAGCGGCACATGCTGGGCCCCAGAGCGGGAGCGGGAGGCCCCAGGGCGCTCCAGGACGGCCGAGGTGATTCCCACGTGGCCCAAAAGGAGTTCAAGACGGCAAGCACACAGCCCAAGAGGCCTCCAAGAGGGCCCAAGAGGGCTCCGAGAGACGCCCCGAGAGAGCCCAAAGAGGCCCAAATCATCGATTTGCATTGATTAGTTTAGTTTTTCCCAACCATCCAGTGGTGTTGTGTATTCGTTTTGAAGAGACGGTCCCTGCGTTCCTTTCCTGTTCTCCTCCTCCCCCCTCCTCCTCTCCACCGCCCGCATGCGTCACCCCCACACATTTCGGCACATACCTCACACGTTTCGTAGCCCCATAGGGAGCTCCACGCAAGGCCCCAGTTCCACCGCCCGCATGCGTCCCCCAACCCAATTTGGCATATTCACACATCCAGTGCAGCGTTTCGTGGCCCCATAGGGAGCTCCACCGAAGCCCCCAGTGGGACCGCCCGCATGCTTCACCCACATCTAATCTGGCATTTTCACACACCCAGTACAGCGCTTCGTGGCCCCATAGGGAGCTCCACCGAAGCCCCCACTGGGACCGCCCGCGTGCGTCCCCCACGCCAAATTGTGCATCTTCACACGTCCAGTGCAGCGTTTCGTGGCCCCACAAGGAGCTCCACCGAAACCCCCAGTGGGACCGCCCGCGTGCGTCCCCCACACCCAATTTGGCATTGTCGCCCACCCAGTACAGCGCTCCGTGGCTCCATAAAGGGAGCTCCACCGAAGCCCCCAGTGGGACCGCCCGCATGCGTTCCCCACACCCAATTTGGCATTTTCACACACCCAGTAAAGCGTTTCGTGGCCCCATAAGGGAGCCCCACCGAAGCCCCCAGTGGGACCGCCCGCATGCGTCCCCCACGCTCAATTTTGCAATGTCACTTACCCAGTGCAGCGCTCTGTGACCCCATAGGGAGCTCCACCGAAACCCCCAGTGGTACCGCCCACATGCGTCCGCCACACACGCTTTGGCATTTTCACCCGCCCAGTACAGCGCTTCGTGGCCCCATAGGGAGCCCCACCGAAACCCCCAGTGGGACCGCCCGTATGCGCCCCCCACACCCAACTTGGCATTCTCACCCGCCCAGTACAGCGTTTCGTGGCCCCAATGGGAGCCCCACCGGGGCCTCCAATGGGACCGTTCGCATGCGTCCCCCACATTCATTTTGGCATTGTCGCCCACCCAGTACAGCGCTCCGTGGCTCCATAAAGGGAGCTCCACCGAAGCCCCCAGTGGGACCGCCCGTGTGCGCCCACCATGTCCAATTTGGCATATTCACCCGCCCAGTACAGCGCTTCGTGGCCCCATAGGGAGCTCAACCGAAGCCCCATGTGGGACCGCCCGCATGCGTCCCCCAAAAGGAACTCCACCGAAGCTTCTAGTGGGACCGCCCGCATGCGTCCCCCACGCCCATTTTGCCATTTTAACCCACCCAGTACAGCGCTTCGTGGCCCAATCGGGAGCCCCACCGAAGCCCCCAGTGGGACCGCCCGCAGGCGTCACCCACACCCAACTTGGCATTGTCACCCACCCTTTACAACGCTTCGCGGCCCCATGGGGAACTCCACCGAAGCCCCCAAGGGACCGCCCGCGTGCGTGCCACACGTCAATTTTGGTATTTTTGCCCACCCAGGGAGCTTCACCGACGGCCCCAGTGCTACCGCCCGCATGCGTTCCCCCCCCGCCCGGCGCAGCGCTTCGTGGCCCCATAGGGAGCTTCACCGAAGAAGATATTCACAATTGCGGTACCCACAACTTCATATGGTTGGGTCCGTCGCCAGGATAATTTTGAATTTCTCGTGTTCTCTAGCTTCCAATGCTCGAAAACGGTCGCAGACGCCCCCAAGACCGCCGCGAGACCGCCGAAGCGGCACCCAAAAGAGCCCCAAGACGGCCCCAGGGAACCTGACAATTGCTCAGGAGGAGCCACAAACGGCCCAAGAGAGCCCCAGGACAGGCCGAAATTGGGCCACAAAGCGGGAGCGGGAGGCCCCAGGGCGCTCGAAGACGGCCCAGATCTTGGGCCTCCCCCGTCCGTCCCTCCTTCCCGCCCGCCCCCTGAAATAGTTGTGGTTCCCAGTGAACCGGGATATTTCCGGATAAACTGTGTTCTTCCCCGGGTGCAGAATCTTTATGAAGGTTCCGAAGCTTCTGGAAGGCCTCCTACCAGCTTACTAAGAGCCTCTCCGCCCGGCCCCAGGAGCGCTTGTGGGCGCCCCTTGAGCCCGTGTGGGCGCCTCTGGAGCGCTTGTGTGCGCCCCTTGAGCCCTTGTGGGCGCCTCAGGAGCGCTTGCGGGCGCCTCTGGAGCGCTTGTGAGCGCCAGTGGAGCGCTTATGGGCGCCTCCGGAGCGCTTGTCAGCGCCAGAACTACTAACTACTAACTACTAACTTCTACTACTAACTACTACTACGACCTACTTCTACGACCTTCTACGACCTACTGCGACCTACTATGACCTACTACTACTATTATTTTTACTACTACTACTACTACTACTACTACTACTACTACTACTACCACTACTACTACGACTACTATTACCACTACTACTGCTACTACCCCCACTACTACTACTATTACTACTACTACTACTACTACTACTACTACTACTACTACTACTACTTCTACTAGTACTACTACTACTACTACGACTACTACTACTACTGCTAGTACTAGTGCTAGTACTAGTACTACTAGCGCTAGTACAACTACGACTCCTACTACCATTACGACGACTACTACTCCTACCAGTGCCGTTCCTACTACTACGACTCTCGCTAGTATTACTATTACTACTACTATTCATTCTATTATGATTATTACTATTCTAACCACCGGCAGTACTACTACTTTGATTTCTACTACTATTACTAGTTATTATCCTTAGTATTACTACTATTCGTACTACTCCTGCTACTAGTACTCCTACTACTACCATTGCTACGGCTACTACTACTACTACTACTACTACTACTACTACTACTACTACTA
This sequence comes from Prorocentrum cordatum, assembly GCA_963575745.1. Lineage (NCBI taxonomy): Eukaryota > Dinophyceae > Prorocentrales > Prorocentraceae > Prorocentrum > Prorocentrum cordatum. Next base: position 70,456 of record CAUYUJ010001881.1, on the reverse strand, counting down.
CTACTACTACTACTACTACTACTACTACTACTACTACTACTACTACTACTACTACTATGGCTACTATTACAACCCCGAGTACGATCACCAAGATCACGACCCCGGTTACGACTATATCACTACTACTACCACCACCAACGCTACTACTATTACTACTACTACTACTACTACTACTTCTACTACTACCACTACCACTACTACTAGTACTATTGTTACTACTCATCCTCGTACTACCATCAGACTTAGTTTGGACGTATTCCTATTGCGTCACTACCGCTTCCCAGTGCTACTACTACTGGTACCACTACGGCTGGAATGCCCATTCATATTACAACTTCGCCAACAGCTTTTACTAATTGCACTCTAACTTGTACTGCTGTGATTGCTACTACTGGACTACTACTGAGTTGCTTGTACCATTGGGCTACTCTTATTGATTGCATTCAAGCTTGTACTGATACTAGTACGACTCCTACTACGACTTCTACAGCTATTACTGCTACTGCGACTACTACTACCATTGCTGCTACTACTACTACTACAAGTCGTACTTCTACACTTACTACTTCTTCTACAACTCCTACTGCTATTACGACTGCTACTAATACTACTACCACTACTACTGCTGCTACTACTACTACTGCTATAACGACGGCTACTGCTACAACTACTACCATCACTACGGCCCGTAATAATACGACTACTTCTATTACTAATAATACGAGTACCAGTATTAGTATTACTACAGCAACTACTACCACTACTACCAGTACTACTCATACCACTACTGCTACTACTACTACTACTACAACTCCTACTACTACTTCGACGACTACTCCTACTACGACTACTACTTCTACTCGTACCACTACTGCTTCCTCTACTACGGCTGTTTCTACCACTACCTGCACTACTGCTGCTGCTAACTACTACTACTACTACTACTACTGCTACTACTACTACTACTACAACGGCTACTAATACGACTACTCCCAATAATAGTAATACGGCTACTCTTGTCACTAATAGTACTAGTAGCAGTACTCTTACTATTCCAGCAACAACTACTACTACCACCAGTACTAATACCACTACTGCTTCTACTACTACAACGAGTATTACTACTACCAGCACTACCACTCCTCCTACTACTAGCACTATTACGACCATCACCACTACTACTTCTTCATCTCTTACTCTTACTACGACTGTTACTACTACTACTACTACTACTACTACTACTACTACGTTTACTGCATTCTTAATACGACTATCATCAATACTACTAATATTCTTCACACTACTCGCACTTCTCTTACTACTCGTACCACTCGTACTTCTACTACTACTACTACTACTACTAGTAGTATCACGACTACCACTACTACGACTAGAATTACTATTGAGCTTGCTAGTGCAACTGCGGCGAATAGTGTCATTACTTCTACTACTACTACTGCTACCAGTAGTATTATTACCACTCCTACTACCACGACTACTACTGCTACGACGGCGACTACGACTACGACTACGACTACGGCTGCGACTCGTAGTCGTAGTAGTAGTCGTAGTAGTAGTGGCAGTCGTAGAAAGAGTAGTCGTACTTGTAGAAGTATCTGTGGTAGTAGTAGTAGTAGTAGTAGTAGTAGTAGTAGTAGTAGTAGTAGTAGTAGTAGTAGTAGTAGTAGTAGTAGTAGTAGTAGTAGTAGTAGTATTAGTAGTAGTAGTAATAGTAGTAGTAGTAGTAGTAGTAGTAGTAGTAGTAGTAGTAGTAGTAGTAGTAGTGTTCACATATGGACTCTTTCCCTGCGTGCCCCCAGCGAAACCAAGATGCCAGCCGTTAAGGCGCCAGCGGCACCTTCGAAAACCGACGCGCGAGACTTCTGTGCAAAAACCACACCAACATGAACTCTTTTTCGGCGCGGCGCCGGGAGAAAACCCAGTCTACGGGCAAAGAACCCAGTCCGCCCCTCCACTCCCTCCCCTCTCCTCTTCCTCCCCGTCACCCCTCAGCTTTAGTGCTTCTCCCTCCTCTCCTGGGGCGGCCCCGCCAAAGCGCCAGACAGGCCCCGCCAGAGCGAGCGGGGCATCGCTCTACCCCATCATTTCACAAGATGTTCCCCCCTCCACCCGTCAAGGGCGGCCCCGGTAGAGCGAGAGCGTTCTGACTACGCGTTTCTTTGCGTCGATGGCATGGGCCCGAAAACGCTGGAAATCGTCGTTGTGACCACAGTGGGGCACAGCGGCACCCGTGGTTCATCTGCGACTAGAACTGAAGCGCGCGCGTAGGACGCGCGTGGTTCCAGTATGTATAGATGTATATATACCTAACGACCACCCTTCGGGTGATAAGGAGGCGAGGGGGGGGGAGGGACCAACGTCGCACTCGATCGATCTCACTATCGAACTCACTAAGATCTCACAATCGATCTCAATCGATCGATCTCACAATCGATCTGACTATCTATCTCACAATCGATCTCACATTCGGTCTCGTTATTGATCGCACTGTCGAAATCACAATCGAGCTCACAACCGATATCACATTCGATCTGACTTTCGTTCTCACTATCAAACTCACTATCGATACCATAATCGATCTCTCATTTGGTCTCACGATCGATCTCACTATCGATATCATAATCGATCTCACAATCGATCTCCGATTCGGTCTGACTATCGATCTCACTATCGAACTCACTTTCGACCTCATTATCGATCTCACATTCGGTCTCACTATCGAACTCACTATCGATATCACAACCGATCTCACAATCGATCTGACATTCGGTCTCACCATCGATCTCACAATCGAACTCACTACCGATCTCATTATCGATCTCAATCGATCGATCTCACAATCGATCTGGCTATCGATCTCACAATCGATCTCACAATATCCCACAATCGATCTCACATTCGGTCTCACGATTTCACTATCGGTATCACAATCGATCGCACAATCGATCTCCCATTCGGTCTCACAATCGATCCCACTACCGATACCACTATCGATCGCACTATCGATCTCGCAGTCGATTTCACAATCGATCTGACATTCGGTCTCACGTTCGATCTCACAATCGATATTACTATCGATATCACTATCGATCTCACATTCGACCTCACTATCGAACTCACAGTCGATCATACAAATGGCACAACAACATCATCATCACCATCATCGTCATCAACATCATCATCATCGGGACACCGACGGGACACCGACGGGACACCGGCGGGACACCGCGGGCCCCCGGCCGCCTGGAAGGGAGTCATTTGGTCCGGCCGCGCCTCAGCCACACGGGATACCAGCGGGACACCGGCGGGACACCGCGGGCCCCCGGCCGCCCGGAAGGGAGACATTTGGTCCGGCCGCGCCTCAGCCACAGGAGACTTTCTCTCGCCCGCCCACGCAGCTTCGCCTCGCCCGCACGGCACGCACGAACACGAAACCGAAATCGATTTCCCGGTAGGGGGGCTCTCCGTTCCACTTCGATCTCACCCCCTCACCTCCGATGTATGCATGTATGTGTGTATGTGTGTATAGATGTATGTACGTGTGTATGTAAGTATGCATGTATGTATGTATACAGGTTTACTTATATATATATGTATATGTGTATGTGCATGTGTACTTGTATGTGTATACATGTATACAGGTATGTTGGTCCGTATGTGTATATGTATATGTATATGTAAATATGTATGTATGCATGGACGTGTACATTTCTGCATGTATATTTGATATCTATGTTTATATCTGTTGTACGTATGCATACCTGCATACATACATGTATGTATACATGTATGCATACACGTACGCATGAGTGCACGTCTGCATGTGCGTTTATATATGTTCATGTGTATGGTATGCATGTGCGTACGGGTGTATACATGCATGTATGCATGTTTGTGTGTATGTATGTATGCATGCATGTATGTACGTACGTGCGTACGTACGTGGGTAACTGAATATGCGTTATATAGGTACCTGTGTATATATATATATATATATCTATGTGTGTCGCACCGCATATATTGCACCACGTAGACTGCGCCACCGAATTTGCTACACGTAGGTTGCGCAATACGTATTGCTATAGGCGCGCTGTTTAGGGTCCGCGCTTGCAAACATATTTCTATGGTTTCTGGGGGTCGAGGGAACGTCCGACGACTGCCTCGAGAGGACCCTTCCTTACTGCGCCGTTATGCGAGGTCGCCACGGCGTCTTGCCCAGCCGCGCCCCGCGTTGCCTCTCCCCCCCTGCCCGGTTGTAAGCAGCTGGCTGCCCCCGATCCCGTCCAGTCGGATATCGCATGTTGCCTCAGGCTGCTGCTGCTGTTGTTGCCGCCCGCTGTTGCCTCCACTGCCCCTCCGCTTCCACGCCGCCTCCTCTCGTGCTTCTGGGCCTTCTCGATGGGATCGGGGTAGATGGGGTCGAAGGATCGTGCCGCATCGCCGATGCATCGGCGATGCGTGGCCGATGCGGCCCGACGTGGGGTCCACTTCTATCCGCGCCGACGTCGCCGATGCATCGCCGACGTCGCCAGTGCATCGCTGATTTATCGGCGATGCGGCGAGATCCTCCGACCCCATTTACTCGGACCCCATCTAGGAGGCCTCTATTGCTGGTTCCCTTGGGCACCTGCCCCCCCTGCTCACGCCTGCCCCCCCCCCACCCCCCTCGTGGTGGAGGCTCGTCGTACACCCTGGTGCAGGTGCAGATAGACCACGGGCGGCAGCACCAGATTCGGCTGCCTCAGGGAGGATGGGGAGGAAGAAGATGAAGCAGGAGGAGGAGGAGGAGGAAGAGGAGGAGAAGGAGCAGGAGGAGGAGGTGGAGGAGGAGGCGAATGAGGAGGAGGAGGAGGAAGCGGACGAGGAGGAGGAGGAGGTGGAGGAGGAGGAGGAGGAGCAGGAAGCGGAGGAGGATGAGGATGAGGATGAGGATGAGGATGAGGATGACGCTGCTGCTGATGATGATGCTCATGATGATGACGATGCTAATGACTGGTGATGCTGCTGCTGATGATGATGCTGCTGCTGCTGATGATGATGATGCTGATGATGATGATGATGATGATGATGATGATGATGATGGTAGTGACGATGCTGCTGATGATGATGTTGTTGCTGATGCTGATGCTGATTTTGATGCTCCTGCTGCTGCTGATGGTGATGATGATGTTGATGCTGATGCTGATGCTGTTGCTGATGCTGTCAATGATGATGCTGCTGATGAGGATGATGATGATGCTGATGCTAGTCATGATGATGATGATGATGATGATGATGATGATGATGATGATGATGATGATGATGATGATGATGATGATGATGATGATGATGATGATGATGATGATGATGTTGATGCTGATGATGCTGATGCTGAGATGATGATGATGCTGCTGCTGATGATACTGATGATTATGATGATGCTGCTGCTGATGATGATGATGCTGATGCTGCTGATGATGATGAGGAGGAGGAGGAGGAGGCCCAACCCTCCTGGTCGACGCGAGCGGGCACGGACTGCAGGCTCAGACGTGCGCCCTGGCCCGATTTTTCCGGCCCGCGGTCCAGGGAGGCCCCGACCGCCTCTCAGGGGGCAGGCCTTCGTCCCAGAGCTCCTTTTTTGTTGGTCCTGGGGCTCGAACTTCGGGGGCGGCCAAGAGGAGATGATAATCAGAGGGGGGTGGATATCATGGCCAGGGCGGTGTTGATGCTGCTGATGATGCTCCTTCGATGCTGAGGATGATGACGACGGTGACGGTCATGGTCATGCTGACGGTGATGGTGATGGTGGGTGTGATGGTGGTGATGGCGATGATGCTGGCGATAGTGACCGTTCTTATGTTGCTCATGATGACAGTGATGTTGGTGGCGATGATCATTGTTGAGGTGTTTATTGTTGACGATGATGAAGATGATGGTGATGACGATGATGTTGATGATCGCGATGTTGATGCTCAGGATGTTGATGATGATCATGATGATGACGATGATGATTAGGATGAGGATGAAGATGAGGATGAGGATGAGGGTGATGATGATGATGCTGATGCTGATTATGATTTTGATAATGATGCTGCTGATGATGCTGATGATGGTGTTGGTGACAGTGATGATGATGATGATGATGATGATGATGATGATGATGATGCTCATGATGGTGTTGTTGTTGTTGTTGTTGTTGCTGTTGTTGTTGTTGTTGTTGTTGTTGTTGTTGATGAGGTTGATGAGGTTGATGACGCTGATGCGGTTCATGGTGTTCGCGCCGATGGTTACGTCGATGATGTCGACGGTGATGGTGACGATGCTGAGGATGCGGATGCTGAGTATAACGGTGACGGTAACGATGATGGTGATTATTATCATCATGACACGGATGATGTGTCTAACTCCTTCTCCTCAATCCGGCGGCCGCCTCTGAGGCTGGAGGAAAAACCCCACGTTGCCCGAGAAAGCACCAAGAGGAGCCCCAGAGGCCACCAAGACGTTTTCAAGAGCCGCCAAGAGCCTCTCAAAAGGTTCCAAGCGATTTCGAAGAGCCCAGCCTGACGGCCTCCGCAGGCGTCGGACGGGCCTAAAGCGCCCCAAGACAGCCTGCGAAGCCCCATCGAGGCCCCGAGGCAGCAACCAGAGGCCCCCAAGAGGCCTCCAAGATGCCCCCAAGACGCTCACAAGAGTCCAACTGGACGTCGGAATCATTCAAGAACAAATGGGGCACTGCAGATTCTGAAGAACTCGCCTTTTCGCTCTCGATGGGCCAGCCTCTCAGGCCTCCGGACACCCTCCAGACGGCCCAAGGAGTTCCCGAAGCGATAGAAGAGGGCCTGGAGAGGACCTTCACCCCCCAAACCCCCCTAGCAGTCGGCCAGATGTTCCGGGAGGCCTCTTTGAGAATATCGGGCCGACGACGACGATGACAATGGTGATGTTCATTATGGTGGGGATGATGACGTTGATGATGGTGATGATGATGATGATGATGATGATATTGAAGATGCTTATGATGATGATGATGATGATGATGATGATGATGATGATGATGATGATGATGATGATGATGATGATGATGATGATGATGATGATGATGCTGATGACGACGATGATGATGATGATGATGATGATGACGATGACACCGACGATTTGCACGATCAGAGCAGCGCTGCTGATGATGATAGTGGTGATTTATGATGATGCTTATGATGATGACGATGATGACGATGATGATTATGATGATTATGATGATGCTGCTGCTGATGATGATGATGGGGATGGGGATGGGGATGATAGTGGTGGGGGCGGGATCGATGATGCTGATCCGCATGATGATCAGGAAAATACTGATGATGATCATGATGATGATGATGATGATGATGATGATGATGATGATGATGATGATGATGATGATGATGATGATGATGATGATGATGATGATGATGATGATGATGATGATGATGATGAGGTTGAGGTTTGGGATGAGGATGACGATGCTGGTGGCGATGGTGATGAGGATGACGAGATGGTGGTGATTCTGGTGGTGGTGATGATGATGACGACGATGCTGATGACGATGATGACTATCATGCTGGTGATGACGGTGCTGATGATCGCAGCTTCTCCTGTGGAGGCCCTTGTTGCCGCTGCCGCTCCGCAGTTGCGGTGGCGGAGGCGGCCAAAAGGCTGGCGACGACTCGGGGGCGCTGGAGGAAGAGGAGGGGGCAGGCGGAGGAGGAGGGGGAGGAGGAAGAGGAGGGGGGAGGCACGCCCCCAGACCTGCATTCCGCAGGCTGCACTTCGCGTCCATGGGCCACCCGCTGGTCTCGGACCCGAAGTACAACGCGTCGAAGATCAGAGAGGACCGGCGGCTCCGAGGGGCCCCCAAGCAGGGTGATGTCACTGAGTGGCTCCTCGTCGTCCTCCTCCTCCTCCTCCTCCTCTCCTCCTGGCCTCCTGGTTCCTGGCTCCTGTCGGCTACAGTTATCGTCGAACGCAGCCTCCCCCCCCCTCCTCGGACCCGAAGTGCAACGCGTCGAAGGATCAGAGAGGACCAGCGGCTCGTGGCCCCCCGAGCGGCGCTCCCGGCAGCGGCGGGCGCAGCGCCGGGGAGGCCTTGAGCCCCGAGAGCCGGGCGTCGGCCTGGCGCTTTTTTTGTTGTTGCGCGCCCGGTGATCCCGCCACGCCTGGGGTCCTGGGGCCATCACGGGTCGATCCGGCTGGAGAGGTCCAGCAGAGGGATGGGGTCTCGAATTAAGTCGGGCCCGTGTCTCTACAGGAGGAGTATTCAAGCGTAGTCAAAAAGTAGTCTGGAGACGATTTTTTGATTATGTGCTTCCATGTTGAAGTATTATTTGACAATGTTTTATTTTTCGTCCGAAACTGCCTGTAGGGGGACATGCCTGACCTAAGTCTAGAACTCTGGTCGTGAGTTCTCGCGGTGTGGCAGTTTTCTGCGATGTCGGACCTCAGGGTGTGTCGGATCTCAGTGTGTGTGTGTGTACAGTCGGCCTTGATTAGTAGGTCGACCCTGCCAAGTCCAGGGTAGCCCTGTGTCCTGTCTTCAGAGACCCGTGCCATCTACATTCCTGTGGTCCTTGTAGCCCTTGGAAGAGTCTTGTTGTCCTCTCGCGTGCCCTCTCCCATCAAGTCCGACTGTACGTCTGTGTGTGTGTGTCTCATCCTGTCGCCTGCCTTCACCCAGAGCCCCGTCTGCCTGCACTATCATCCCCCTGCGGCCCTCCCGTGCGGCCGTTTTTTCCGCGCCCTGCCCTCGCGCTCGTGCTGTGGCTGTGCTCTCCTTCGCTTCCCCGTCTCCCTGCCTGCTGCACGGCTCTCCCCGTCTCCCAGTCTTCCCCTCGCGCGGCCGTTGGCTGCTTGCTGCCGCTGCACCTCCTTGGCCCCACCAGCACAAAACCTCGCGTAGCCCCCCCGCGAGTGGCAGTGTCGATCCCCCATGGGCGGATGCAGTGCCCCCACGCCGCGTGACCCAGGCCAGCCGCGCGCATCCCTTCGCCTGACTTCCTTCGCCGCGCCCCTGCGCGCGTGGCCGCAGCGCCAACATGTGTGTATGTATGTGCATGTATATCTGCGTGTCTGTATGCATGCATGCATGCATGCATGCGTGCATGCATGTATGCATGCATGTATGTATGTATGTATGTATGCATGTATGTATGTATGTATGTATGTGTGCATGCAGGCATGTATGTATGTATGTATGCATGCGTGCATATATGTATGCATGTTTGTAAGTAAGTATGTATGTATGTAATGTACGGACGTACGTACGTATGTACGTATATACGCATGTACGTGTGTGTATGCATGTATGCATGTATGCATGCATGTATCTATGTGTGCATGTGTGTATGCATGCATGCACGTATATAGGTTTGCATGTGTGTATGTACGTTTGGATGCATGTATGTCTGTATGTTGGTCTGTCTGTCTGTCTGTCTGTCTGTCTGTCTGTATGATGCATGTATGTAGATATGCACGCATTCATGTGTCATTGTATGTAAATGTGCGTGCATGCATGAATGCATGTATGTATGTATGTATGTCTACATTGATGCATGCATACATGCATGTATGTATGTATGGATCTATGCATGTACGTATGTGCATACATACGTATGTACGTACGGACTTATGTATGTATGTACGCATGTACGCGTGTATGCATGCATGCACGCATACATGTATGTATGTGTGCATGCATGCATGCATGCAGGCATGCATGTGTGCACGTATGTATGTATGTCTGTATGTATGCATGTATGTAAAGTTGTATGCATGAATGCGCGCATGCAGGCAGGTATGTGTGTACTTATGTTTCTATGCGTACATGCATGTATGCATGTATATTTGTTTTTGCCCATGCATACATGTGTGGATGTGTATATATATATATACATGTATGGGTATGTAGGCATGCATCTATGTATGTACGCATGCGCGTATGCTCGTTTAAACGTATGTACGTATACACTTACGCACGTATACATGCACGTATTTATGTACATCCGTATGCCTATTTCTACCTGTGTAGGTAGGTATGCATGCATGCATGCATTTATGTATGTGTGTATGAATGGATACATGGACGTAGGTATGCATGCCTTTATGTATGTAGGCATGTATGCATGTATGTATGCATGTATGTATGAATGTATGTATGGACGGATGGATGGATGGTGTGTGTGTGTGGCTGCGTTGCCTCGCTCGGTGCTGTGTGAAGACCAGTGCGTCCGCCTCCTCCCGCTTTTCTGTATCCGCTGCGTCGCTGCGCGCGCGACCGCGACTTGAAAACATGTGCGCGCGTATCTTTTGTTTTTTTGTTTGCATGCGACTGGCTTCCCACGGTTCGTTCTCCTGATTCACGCTGAGCGTGCCCCGCCTAAGTACTCGCGACGGTGCAGCCACCTCGCCGCTGGAGGGAAGTGCG
>CAUYUJ010001881.1:37500-55000 GCA_963575745.1 Prorocentrum cordatum | reverse complement strand
TCCTGTCCCTGTGGCTGTCAAGAAAGTGCAAACATTGATTGAGTCGTGTGGATTAGCGACTGATCCCGTTTCCCTACGTAAATCGGCACGCGCTGTCGCCGACTGAGGCGGCGATGGCTTCATATGTCGGGAACATGCCATCCATGATTCATGGATCTGGCGCCCACGCGCTGGATCCACGGATCACTAGTCCGTGCTGGTGCGCGCCCGAAAATGTCGCTCGTGCATCCTCCGAAAAAGCAATGGCTTGAACTGTTGTTGATGAGCTCCCGTCGGTGTCCCGTCAGTGTCCCGTCGGTGTCCCACAGTGAGATCGGTAGTGAGATCGATCGTGAGACCGATAATGATATTGCTAGTGAGATCGATAGTGAGATCGATCGTGTGATCGGTAATGCGATCGATAGTGATATCGATAGTGAGATCGATAGCCAGGGCGCTAGTGCGATCAATAGTGAGATCGATCGTGAAATCGACAGGGAGATCGATACATCAGAGGCATATCGATATGTCTTGCGATATCGATCGTGAGACCGATAGTGAGGTTGATCGTGACTTAGATAGTGAGATCGATCGAGTGATAGTGATAGTGAGATCGATAATGAGACCGATAGTGAGACCGATCGTGAGATCGATAGTGAGATCGATATCGAGATCGGTGAGATCGACTGTGAGATCGATCGTGCGATCGATAGTACGATCGCGATAGTAATTGGGATAGTAAGATCGATAGTGAGATCGATCGAGTGAGACGCTGGTTCCACCCCCCAGAACCTCCTGATCACTCGCAGGGTGGTCGTATTCTGGCGGCGCCTGGGAGCACGAAGCCCGAGGAAGTCTCGAGCGGGAGCCGCGTTGGCGCGCACACCGAGTGGACGTCTCGGGCGTTCCGTCGTCTGCGAATGGGGCCCCCATCCCACGTCGGTAATCCGATGGGGCCATCGGAAAAAACCCGTGGAAGCACGGGTTTGGCGACACCCGGGAGCCGGAACCCCGAGGAGGTCTCGAGCGGCCGCTCGAGAGGTGCGCTCCCAGAGAAGCCGCAGAGAGGAAGCCGCAGAGAGGAAGCCGAGCGGCCGCTCGAGAGTGCGGCAGCGAGGCCCAGCAGGGGGGGGAGCCGCGGGAGGCCAGCCACAGGGAGCCACCCCCAGACATGATCGCGCCGTGAGAAGATCAGGACGGCAAGTCTTTCGCTATCTTCGGCCCCTGGGGGCCCTCGCTGGCCCCCGGGCCCGTCAAAAAAGGACTCAGGATGAAACACCGGCCCCGGGGAGAGGGTCCTGGACCTCCTCTTCCTCCTCCTCCTTCTCCTCCTCCTCCTCCTCCTCCTCCGGGGACGCCGTCCTGAACAAAATCATCACGTCGCATGACTGGGACAGGGAGGCGTGCGGCCACGGGAGGGAAGGTGCGACGGCCAGGGGGCTCAGGATGAAACACTGGCCCCGGGGAAAGGGTCTGGACCTCCGGGGACGCCGTCCTGAACAAAATCAGGACGTCGCATGTCTGGGACACGGAGGCGTGCGGCCACCGGAGGGACGGTGCGACGGCCAGGGGGCGGCCGCAGGAGGGCAGTGGGGTCCTGTGGGGGGAGGCGCAGGGAGCCAGCCGCAGGTCGAAACCGCAGCAAACGGCACACGTAAGCACACAGGTTCGGAGCTCTCCGCGGACTTCTTGGATAGGCGCTGGGCCACCCCCTGCCGTTGTTGTTTCTTCTTCTTCTTCTTCCGACTCCCGCTTCACGTTTCCCCCCCGAGCTGGTCCTCTTCTGATTTTCCCTCTCAGCTGGGGCAGCTACAGGACGCCGTAAGAAGCCGAACGGGCACACGAAAGTGCTACAATCAGGGCCAGCGTTTGGGAAGCACGTGAAGCCGGGCGGCCACCCACAGTGTGGTAGCCATCCCCAGCTCCTCAGTGCAAACCATGTTTGGGGAACAGTGTCCCACTTGCCAAATCATCCAACTGAAGTCGTCCAGAGGATTAATGTGTCCACGGGTGTGTGGCACTGGACCAAACGCTCAGTAGCCTGGGCGCAGCTGGCGCTCTTTCATGCTTACCGTTTTCGCAAGAGGCATTCGATTGCTGGGTGGCTGGGGCTCTGCTGGTCAGCGTGTAGCCCTAGCCTGAGCACACAGGCGGGTTGCACTGGCGGGCACCTGTGGCAGAAGCCATCTCTTGGGGCACCAGTGTCGGCGACGGCTCTCCCATCTCTTGCTGTCGCCCCCCCTCGTCTGCAACCCCATGCTACGGTCAACCCTGAAAGTAAGGATGATCAACTTGCTCCAGATTTCGTAAGAAAAGGGAGGGGGTCTGGACCCTCCAAGACAAGCCATTTCAGACCTCCCCCGTGGGAGAACCGTCCAAAACATCGTCCCCAGACCCCCCAGGCCCTCCAAGATAGCCTGGAAGAGACCCCCCCCGAAATGAGACCCCCCTCCCTTTATTACGAAATCCGGAGTACCAAGGGTACCCTTGCATCCTTGCTTCCTCGGTCATCTTCGGTCCATCCTCAGCCAGCTTCGATGGCCAGCCCCGCTCGAAGAGCCTCGGCATGGGCGTCCAAGGCCTGCGCATCATTGCCGCGCATCCTTACCGCATGGGTTGACTCGGACAGGGCTAGGACGAGGATAAATCCGTTCCAGAACGTTCGGAAACGCTCTCAGAGCGTTCTGGAACGCTCTGAGAAGGCCGCGGCGCCCGATACATGCCCCAGAGCCGCCAGATCTCAGAGATTCACGATTTATATTCACCCGAATGTGTCCTCGTCCTGGCTTCGTCTTACCTCTGGGGGTCGACGTTGTGACTACATCGTGACGTCGGGGGTCTCGGGGGGGGGACCGATGCTCCAGGGCAGCCCGGAAGTTGGGGACGCTTCCGGTGTAACGATAGGGGGATGGGCACAGGGGGGGAAGCATGCATCGCCCCCCAATCGCCCGTGGATCGCCGATGGTGGCCCGATAGCCCCGGCCTGCGGATGAATCTTAAGTCGGGTGTGCCCCTTTAAAGGAGGAAAATTCAGAATAGTTAAAGCATCGTCTGGAGACGTTTTCTGTTTTGTCTTGGTTATGTGTCGTTTGATATGAACATGCTTTGACTCCTAGTTTTTCCGTCCAAGATCCGCCTGTGGGAGAGGACACGCCCGACCTAAGATTAATCCTCACCCGAATTTAGCCTCGTCCTGGCTTCGTCTCGTTGGCTGTGCTCGTAGGCATTCCCGGCCACGCCAGGCCGCCTGCGCCTGGCGACGGCCCCGCCCCGGCTCGGCAGCCTCTGGGAGACGGGAGGAGCGGAGCGGGGAGGAGGCCCTCCTCTCCCCCTCCTCCTCCCTCCTCCTCCTCCTCCCTCCTCCTCCTCCTCCTCTCCTCCTCCTCCTCCTCCTCTTCCTCCTCCTCCTCCTCATCCTCCTCCTCCTCCTGCCTCCTCCCTCCTCCCTCCTCCCTCCTCCCTCCTCCCCTCCTCCTCCTCCTCCTCGCCTCCTCCTCCTCCTCCTCGTCCTCCTCCTCATTCCCCTCCCTCCCTTCTCCTCCGCTTCCTTCCCCTCCTACCCCTCCTCCACCTCCTTCCCTTCCTCCCCCTCCTCGTCCTCCTCCTTCTCCTCCGTCTTTCTTCCTTTTCCTCCTCCCCCTCCTCCCCCCCTCCTCCTCCTCCTCTCCTCCTCCTCCTCCTTCTCCTCCTCCTCCTCCTCCTCCTCCTCCTCCTAGCGGCAACAAGGAATCCTCCTCCTCTCTTCCCCTCCCCACTCCCCTTCTCCGCCCCCCTCCCCCCCCGAGCAGGGAGCGGAGCCGCCTGCCGTCCTCCCCGGCCTCCGGCTCCGAGAGCCCCGCGGGCGGCCTCGCGGCGGCGGCTCCCCCGCGGCCAGGACGCCGAAGAGGAGCCGTACACCATCGCTTGCAGGACCGCCCCGGCGACCTGGGGGGCGGGACGTCTTGGAGTATCTCGGGGGCGGAAAAGGGGGGGGTGATGACTAGGGGGGGGTGGATATCATGGCGGGGGTCATGATATTTCCCCAGATTTCATGGCGCCTCTTCTTATTTCATTACGTCCCTGGCCCCCCCGCTGGGCCGCGCACATGCCGCCGGTCATGATTTGCACCCCCCCCTCTTGGACACCCCCCTCTTGGCCGCTCCCGAGTATCGTCCCGAGGGGGCCTGCTCTGATGTGCAGTTGTAGCCCGGGATGGGAGTGGGAGATGATCGGCATCGAGGTGCCTGCCGAGGTTCAAGTCCGAGCTGCCACAGAGATGGGAGCTTCGGCGGGAGCTCCGGTGCGACGGAGCCCGATGCCTCAGGGAGGTGTCCTTTAGAGAGGTGCCTCGAGGGAGGGATGGGGGTGGTGATGTTGTAGATGGATGACTATGCCGACGACGACGATGACGACGACGATGACGACGACGGCGACGACGACGATGATGAAGATGATGATGCCGATGATGCTGCTGCTGATTATATATATATATATGTATATATATGTATTACCCCGCAATTGCGGATAAGAGTGAGGGGGCGGGCGCGGGCGACGCGGGCGTCGTCGAGCCGGCAGACCTTGTGGCCCCCATTTTCCTTGTCGATGGCGCTCTCCTCCTCCTCCTCCTCCTCCTCCTCCTCCTCCTCCTCTTTTTCCTCCTCCTCCTCCTCTTCCTCGTCCTCGTCCTCGTCGTCATCGTCATCGTCATCCTCCTCCACCTCGTCATCCTCCTCTTCTTCCTCGTCCTCCCTCTTCCCCCCTCGTCTTTCCATCACCGTCCTCCCATTGTCGTCCACCCCCTCATCGGCCTCCATCATCGTCCTCCCACTGTCGTCCATCATCATCCTCCTCCCCCTCCTCCCCCTCCCGCTCCCCTCCTCCTCCCCCTCCTCCCCCTCCTCGCCCTCCTCGCCCTCCTCCTTCTCCTCCTCCTCGTCCTCCTCTTTCTCCACATTCTCTTTACATCCTCTCTTCTTTCGCGTCCTCCTCGTCCCCTGTTTATTCCTCCTGCCTCCCCCTCCTTTCCCAAGACAGCGGCAACGCAATCCTTTTTTCCATTGCTCCCCGACTTCTCTGATCAAGGCAACTCGCCAGGGCAAACTTGTTGGACGGGCTGGTGTGGATGCGCGGGGCTTGAAAAGGTCGTTGCGGGCTCAGACGCCATGCAAAAATCCGCCGCCGCGCTTGTGCGGCATTGGTTTGTTCAGTGAACGTGGTTTGGGTCGCGGGTGGGTCGCGGTCTTTCTACCTCCACCTGGAAGGAATGCAAAAGCAGCCCGCCGCAGGCGCCGAAACAATTGGTTTGTACCCTGAGCGTGGAATGGGTCGCGGGTGGGCCGCGGGTTCTCCACCAGGAACGAATGCAAAAGATGCCCGCCGCAGGCGCCGAAAAATGTGGTTTGTACCTTGAACGTGGTTTGGGTCGCGGGTTGGTCGCGAGTTGGTCGCGGGGTGGGTCGCGGGCTCTCCACCTGGAAGAATGCAAAAAAAGCTCGCCGCAGGCGCTGAAAATAGTGGTTTGTACCTTGAACGTGGTTTGGGTCGCGGGTGGGTCGCGGGTGGGTCGCGGGGTGGGTCGCGGGTGGGTCGCGGGTGGGTCGCGGGTGTGTCGCGGGTGGGTCGCGGTTGGGTCGCGGGGTGGGCCGCGGGCGGGTCGCGGGGTGGGTCGCGGGTGGGTCGCGGGTGGGTCGCGGGTGGGTCGCTTGTTGGGTCGTGGGGTGGGTCGCGGGGTGGGTCGCGGGTGGGTCGCGGGTGGGCCGCGGGTGGGTCGCGGGGTGGGTCGCGGGGTGGGTCGCGGGGTGGGTCGCGGGTGGGTCGCGGGGCGGGTTGCGGGTGGGACGACGACAACAAACAGCACCAACAAACAACAACAAACGACAACAAACAAAAACAAACAACAACAAACAACAACGACGATAATCCGGACCGCGGAATCCCACTTCAGCCACGCACCCAGGGACAGTGAATGACCGTTCGGCCCCGTCGTTCTGATGATTGTGGTGATGATGATGATGATGATGCAACTGTTTTTGCTGATGATGATGCCGGTGGTGGTAGTGCTGGAAAATCATATGATGAAGACGGCGATAGTGCTGGCGATGACAACGATGATGATGACGATGGCGATGATGATGACTATGCTGATAATAGTGCTGGCGATGCTAAGCATGATGCTGCTGATGATAAGGTTGACTATACTGATGATGTTGATGCGGCTGATGTTGCTGACGATGATGCTGGTGATGCTGCTGCTGATGATGATGGCGATATTGGTGATACTACTGCTGCTGCTGTTGTTGATGATGATGCTGTTGACGATGGTGCTGCTGATGATGAGGAGGAGGACGCCGACGATTATGGTGCTGCTGCTGATGGTGCTGTGGATGATGCTGATATTGACAATGCTTATGACACTGATGATGATGATAAAATTGTGGTGGGGATGCTGATGAGGAGGAGGAAGAGGAGAGGGGTGGCGATGATGATGATGACGATGGGTAGTTCGTGTCCAGCAGGCCGGAAATGTGTATAAGAAAATGTGTTTGTATATGAAAAATGATATCTATGTATATGTATATGTATATGTATATGTAGATGTTGATGTAGATGTATTTGTATTTGTATATGTACATGTACATGTACATGTACATGTACATGTACATGTGTATAGGTATATGTATATGTATACGTATGTGTATATGCACATGTATATGTATACGTATACGTATATGTATATGTATATCAATATCTATATGCATATGTATATGTTTATGCATATGTATATGTATATGTTTATGTATGTGCATATGTATATGTATATGTGTATATATATATATATAAATGTACATGTGCATGTACATGTACATGTCGAGGTATATGTAGATGTAGATGTATATGTATATGTAGATGTAGATGCAGATGCATATGTGTATGTGTATGTATAGGTATATGTATGTATGCATGCATGCATGTATGTATTTATGTATGTACGTATGTGTTTATATATATATATGTAGATATTCCCCCAGAAAGCCTGGGTAGGAAGAGTTTCGTGGTTTCGTTGATGTGGATGTACATGTGGATGTGCAGGTAGCGTGGGTGTGCAGGTAACAGGGCGCTGCCCCCCCTCGCCGCCGGTCTCTGCTTTCGCTGAACCGGTACGACTGGATAGAACTGGTCATAGAACTGGTCATAGAATTGGTCCATTTAAAATTTGGGCCGGCACAGATCGGGGGCGGAAAAGAGGGGGGTGATGACTAGTGGGGGGGTGTATATCATGGCGTGGGCCATGATGTTTCCCCAGATCTCATGGCGCTTCTTCTGTCATTACGTCCCTGGCTCCCTCGCTGGGCCGCGCACGTGCCGCCAGTCGTGATTTGCACCCCCCCTCTTGGACACCCCCCTCTTGGCCGCTCCCGAACAGAACTGGTCGAACATCTAAAGAGGAAGACTTTAAACACTTAAAGTTTTTATATGACCAGTTCTATCCATTTGTACCAGTTCCGTGCAAGCAAAGGCCTGCGGCCGTGGGGGGCAGCGCCCTGTTATTTGCACACCCACATGTACATCCACATCAACGAAAACACGAAACGCTTCCTACCCAGACGTGTTTCAAAGACCGGTTCATCATCTTCATCATCATCATCATCATCATCATCATCATCATCATCATCATCATCATCATCATTATCATCATCATCATCATCATCATCATTATCATTATCATCATCATCATCATTATCATAATCATCATGATCAGCATCAACGGCTTCCGAACACCAGTACCATCGCCAACATTTTCATCACCAGCATCACCAACAACACCAGCGCCACCACCATTGTCAGTTTAGGGAGCTTGTCTTGTGAACTACGTCATCCTGACTTCTGGCGCCCTTCCCACTCTTGCCTGATACCCCTCAGTCCACTCCGCTTCATTCGACTCTCCTCCACTCCTCCACCCTCCTCCAGAGACCGACGCTATCATCCGGAAGCTCCTGCGCTCTTCAGACCTCCTCCGAACTCTTCCCCTCCTCGGGGCCTCACGTGTAACGCACTCAGTTTAGGTAGCGCTCAAATATCATAACAATATGAATTGGTCTTCATCTGGGTAAGGAGAGTTTCGTGATTTCGTTGATGTGGATGTACATGTGGATGTGCAGGTAACGTGGGTGTGCAGGTAACAGGGCGCTGCCCCCCCCGCCGCAGGCCTCTGCGTTCGCGGAACTGGTACAACTGCACAGAATTGGTCACAGAACTGGTTCATTAAACAAGTGGTCCGGCATAGAACTGTGCGAAATTCTAAAGAGAAATAATTTGAAACATTAGAACTCTCTCATTTGAAACGACCATTTCTATGCCGGACCATGGTTTTTAGCGGACCAGTTCTATGACCTGTTCTATGATCAGTTCCATACAGTTGTACCAGTTCCGCGCAAATTCAGGCCTGCGGCGGGCAGGGGGCGCTTTGTTACTTGCACACCCATGCTACTTGTACACCCACATGTACATCCACATCAACGAAAACACGAAGCTCTTCCTACTCAGACGTGTTTCAAGGACCGGTTTATCATAATCATCATCATGATCAGCATCAACGGCTTCGAACACCAACACCATCGCCAACATTCTCATCACCAGCATCAACACCAACAGCACCATTGCCGCCACTATTGTCAGTTTGGGGAGTTTGTCTTGTGAACTTCTGTCATCTGGACTCCCACTCCTTGCCAGGTACCCCTCACTCCACTCCGCTCCATTCGACTCTACTCCACTCCTCCGCCCTCCTCCAGAGACCGACGCTATCATCCGGAAGCTTCTGCGCTCTTCATATCTCCTCCCCACTTTTCCCCTCCTCGGGGCCTCACGTGAACGCACTCAGTTTATGTAGCGTTCAAATATCATAACAATATGAACCGGTCTTTGAAACACGGTGGGTGGATAATAGTGTCCACACCCCACACCCAACGCGCCAATATAATACGACATCGAACTGCGTCGAACAAATATCCATCGCCCCCGCCCACCTCACCCAAAGTTGACGGGGGTAGGTGCGAGGCAACGCGCGGGGGACAAAATATGGCCACTTCAACTTTGCGTTGAGGGGTGAGGGGGGCGAGCCACGTGAATATTGCAAGCGCTGTTGCCATCATGCCTGATTGTCTTCGCGCCGTCGGTGTGGGCACTTTTGTCCGGGCACCGTCAGTGTAAGCAGAGTGTCGTGGTTTCGTTAATGTGGATGTACATATAGATGTGCAGGTAATATGGGTGTGCAGGTAACAGGGCGCTGCCCCACCCCCCGCCGCACGTCTCTGCTTTCGCGGAACTGGTACAACTGGATAGAACTGGTCATAGAACTGGTCATAGAACTGGTCCCAAAAATATGGTCCGACATAGAATTGGTCGAGATTCTATAAAGAAAGAACTTTTGAACATTCGAATTCTTTATGTGAAATGACCAGTCCTATGCCGGACCGGTTTTTTTAATGGACCAGTTCTATGACCTGTTCTATGACCGGTTCTATCCAGTTGTACGAGTTCCGCGCAATCAGAGACGTGCGGCGGGGGGGCAGCGCCCTGTTACCTGCACGCCCATGTCACTTGCACACCCACATGTACATCCACATGAACGAAACCACAGAACTCTTCCTACTCAGACGTGTTTCAAAGACCGGTTCATCGTCATCATGATCAGCATCAACGACTTCCGAACACCAGCGCCATCGCCAACACTTTCATCACCAGCATCAACACCAACAGCACCATCGCCACCACCATTGTCAGTTTGGGGAGTTTGTTTTGTGAACTCACGTCATCCTGATCCCTTGTGCCCCTTCCCACTCCTGCCATGTACCCCTCACTCCACTCCACTCCACTCCACTCCATGCGACTCTACTCCACTCCTCCGCCCTCCTCCAGTGACCGACGCTATCATCCGGAGGCTCTTGCGCTCTTCAGATCTCCTCCCCACTCTTCTCCTCCTCGGGGCCTCACGTGAAAAGCATTCATTTTACGTAGCGATCAAATATCATAACAATATGAACTGGTCTCTCAAACACGTCTGGGTAAGAAGAGTGTCGTGGTTTCGTTGATGTGGATGTACATGTGGATGTGCAGGTAACGTGGGCGTGCAGGTGACAGGGCGCTGCCCCCCCCGCCGCAGGCCTCTGCTTTCGCGGAGTTGGTTCGGCTGGAAAGAACTGGTCATAGAATTGGTCCATTAAACATACGGTCTGGCATATAATTGGTCGTTTCAAATGAAAGAGTTTTAAGTGCTTAACTTTGTTCTCTTTGGAATTTCTACCTGTTCTATGCCGGACCATATGTTTCATTGACAACTTCTATGACCAGTTCTATCCAGTTGTACCAGTCCCGCGAAAGCAGAGACCTGCGGCGGGGGGGGGGGCAGCGCCCTGTTATCTGCACACCCACGTTACCTGCACATCCACATGTACATCCACATCAACGAAACCACGAAGCTCTTCTTATCCCGACGTCTTTCAAAGACTGGTTCATATTGTTATGATATTTGAGTGCTACTTAAACTGAGTGCGTTTCACTTGAGGCCCCGAGGAGGGGAAGAGTGGGTAGGAGGTCTGAGGAGCGCAGGAGCTTCGGGATGACAGCGTCGGTCTCTGGAGGAGGGCGGAGGAATGGAGTAGAGTCGAATGGAGTGGAGTGGAGTGAGGGGTATCTGGCAGGAGTGGGAAGGGGCGCCAAAGGGGGCCTCGTGGGGTATCTTTGGCATCTTGGAGGCCTCTTGCGCGTGGTTTGGGCGGCTCTTCGGCGGGCCTCGTGTGGCCTCTTGGCGGCCTGTTGGGGTCTCCTGGGGACTTCTCGGGGCAAACATATAGAATGTTCGGTTCGTGGTTCCCTGCTTGGGCCCCTCTTAGGACTGTCTTGGAGCCCTCTTGGGCTCGCTTGAGCTCTTCTTGGACAGCATTGGAGCCCTCTTGGGCCGTCATGGCGCCCTCTTAGAGCCTCTTGGGCTGTCTTGGGGCGGTCTTGGGAGGCTTGAGCCGTAGTAGAGCTTCGGACAGCCAAAATTGCGAGAAGGCCAACATCTGTCAACAACTTTCGTAACATCGGCGATGTTGGCCTTTTTGGGGCTCTCTCGGGAGGCTTCGTGGAGTGCTCTTGGGGCCTCTTGGGGCCCTCCTGGACCGTTTTGGAACCATGGGCGCCTCGGAGCACTCTTGGCCTCGGCAATGCGAATATGGCATATTTTGCAAGTGTTTATGGCCTCAGGGACTCGAATACTGCGTACTGAACGAAGGCTTGTTGCCTCGGGGGCACAAGAATTTGTAATTTGCGAGGATGGTCTCGCGGACGCGAATCTCGTATAACTTACTATGGATTATGGCCTCGGGGGCGCGAACCGCACGTATGTTTATGTGTCCCACGCCCCTCTGGGCTTCGATCCAGGCGTGGTAAAAAAGCTGGCTCGGAGTTCCCCCCATCTCGCGCGGACTTCACCAATTTACAGTAGGAAGCAGACAGCAGGACTGTAACATTGGAGACTCGAAACTACAGCTGGTGCAGGGTGCATCAAGCCTAATCCTCGCAGCCTGATGTCCCCGCAAGGGGGCCAGCGGATATATGTATGTATGCAGGTATATATACAAACATAATATCGCGCACACACACACATATATATATATATATATATACATGTATATATATATATATATGGACCGATCAGCATAAGACATACATTTTGGTGGCTAATTATCTGCGGGGGGGATGAGGATGCACGCTTTCGTTGTTTTCCTCTTTACCCCCCTCTCTTCCTCTTCCTTGTCTCCCTGGGTGCAGAGATGGAGCGAAGCCCATTGTCGATATCCTCCTCCTCCTCCTTTTCCTCCCCCGTCCTTTATGTCTCCTTCCTTTCCCTCCCCCCTCCCCCCCCGTCCCCCCACTCCCCTCCCTCCCTCCCTCCCTCCCCATTCCTCCCCTGCATGCCCCCCCTCCCTCCTCCCTCCTCTTCCAATGCTTCCTTAAGTGTCCCCTTCTCATGTCGCACCGCCAGACGTTTCCTCAGGCCAAGCCGGGCGTCCTGGTTGAGATTTCTTCTCGGCCTGCTATCCCGAAGCTTCGAGTTTCTGACAGGAGGAGGAGGAGGAGGAGGAGGAGGAGGAGGAGGAGGAGGAGGAGGGGGAGGAGGAGGAGGAGGAGGAGGAGGAGGAGGGGGCTCTTTCCAAGATGTGGTTCTCGCCCGCATCGTCTTACAAGCGTGCATCAACTGCGAGGATGGAGGCCGTGCGTTTTCAACATGCTTCTCTCGCCTGTTGCGCCACTCGCAGTCGTTTCAAAAGCTTGCGGCAGCTTTAAGGATGGAGGCTGGGCCCTCTTCAAAGTGCATCTCTCGCCGCAGCAACGCGCACATTCGTTTTTTCCCCAACGCGTCCTGTGATGGTTCTCGTCTTGGTTAGAGCGCTGCGGTCTCCACTTCCTCCTCTCTTCTCTCCTGCCTCCCACTTCCTGCCTGTCCCTCGGCCATGTCTTCGTGCCAGGGAGACACGACATGCGCCCTCCTCCTCGTCCTCGTCGTGTTCGTCGGCCTCCGACTTCCTCGCCCTCGGCCTACTCGTGCTCGCGCGCATGCTCCCATCATTGCTTCTACCCCTGCCGCTCTGTTTTTCGGGCCCCTCGACACGGTGCGGTGACTAGATCGTGTGGCGAGTCAGTTGGGGTTCTGGGTGACCGCAAGGTCTTGGGGCTTGGGTCGTTCTCCGAGGATGCCCCAGGCGATCGGGGCCTTCAGGGTCTGAGCACCGTGCGCCGTGCGGTGTGGCCTTCTGGGACTCCGCGGCCACCGCACGGCATGTCACCCCGCACCGCTCCATGGGGCCCCAACCCATTGCAGGTCCGCGCCGTGTCGACCGCCGGCGACCCCGCCGCGGGCGTGCAACGCTGGAACGCCGCCGGCAACCCAGAATCGGTCGATGTTGAACGATCTTCAGGAGGGGAAAAAACACACAGACTCAATTAATCCTCGATTCCCCAGAAAATCTGGGAAAATATGGGAAGTGGGGGGAAGACAGAAACCCCAAAAATATGGGAAAATATGGGGAATCCTTTTATTTGTGTGTATTTATTTGTGTGTCCTTGGGCCCCTTCAAACGCGGAACGCCGCCGGCAATCCAGAATCGGCCGATGTGGAACGATCTGGCGTTTCGGAGACGGCCGATCGTCAAAGGTTGGAAGATCCCTCGGTGTCAAAAGCCAGCGCCGAGGTCGGCACGACGTGGACCTGCCGTGGAGTGGAGGCCCAGGCCAAGAGACACCCTGCTTGCCTCCAGGGTGGGTTTCGACGGCTTTGCTGTGGAAGGCGTGACGTTCCCTCGCCAGAATTCCACGGATGTCCTGGGGCCTCAGGGTTGGGTTTCTTGTGGAAGGTTTCTTGTGGACTGGCTTCCGCTGTATTCAGCCACGCGCAGAGGGGGGTGGGGGGAGGGGGGAGGACTTCTCAGAAGCACCCCTGCTTCTCAGAAGGCGCGGACCTTACCTATAGGTGTAAGGCTGGCGCCTTCTAAGGAGCAGCCTCCTTCTAAGAAGCCCTCCCCCCTCCCTCCAGCTCCTTGTGCGCGCCGCCAATGTATGCATTCCCCCCGCCCGCGGGCCCCACCGCCCCCTTTGCGAGAGGTTGCCTCCGGAGCTGAAGCACACGCTGTGCTCGACGCTGACCTGGAGGATCGGTATCGTTTAACCAATCCCCGTCCCCATCCTCATCCCCTTCGAGACCCCCGCCAAATTGCCCCCCCAGTTGGGGATACATCCCTCGAAACCCGAGGGGAACGGCCTATATCCCCATCTAGGGGGGTAAATCGGCCAGTGGGGCCCATGCCACGCCGCTGGGGATGGGGATCGGTTAAACGTTACTCAGAGGAAAGAGCTCGCGGGCAAGCTCCTGCCCGAGGCGCCTGGCCGTGGGGCGGAAGACAGGTCTCAAATCGAGCGTGTCCCTCCGTAGGAGGAATCTTCGAGCATAGCCAACCAAACAAGTCTGAGGACGATGTGTCGACTATGTCTTGAGTATGTTTGAGCATGTGTTGACATGTGTTTTATGTTTCGTCCCAAACCCGCTTGTTGGAGGGCATGCAGGAGGACACGCCCTACCTAACGCAGACGCGTCCAGGCCCGCGGCCTTGCGGGGCCCGGCGGATGCAGGGCGCTTTGTTCGCGGATGCCCCCCCCGCGCGGAGCGCCTCCGTGCGACCGCAGACAGTGGAGACACGCGCCACCCTGCCCGCCTCCAGGGTGCCATGGGTTTCTTGGGTTTCGATGGTTTTGCCATGGAAGGCGCGGCGTTCCTTCGGCGAGGACCATCGAGCGATGGCGAGTTCCAGAATGCCTTCCAGAAAGGGTCTCGCCGCTTACAGTGGAGACCCATGCCAAGAAACACCCTGCCTGCCTCCAGGGTGCCCTGGGTTTCTTGGGTTTCGATGGTCTTGCCATGGAAGGCGCGGCGTCCCCCCACCAAAAGTCCTTGGACGTCCTGGGGTCTCGGGGTTGGGTTTCCTGTGGAAGGTTTCCTGTGGACTGGCCTCCACTGTACATCCGCGGGAGCGAGCCCCGGAATCCAGACCGCGAGGGCGCGGATACGGACACGCTCGCCGCCCGTGACTCGGCCCAGAGAGGTGGCAGGTGCGCGTGAACGTTCACCGCGGCGGGCGCCAAACTTTGAACCTGGCCAGTTCGGGTCAACTGAGCGACGGAAGAATCGTCGATGATAAAATAACCCCCAACCCTGATAACTTGATGAAGGTGTGGCCTCACTCAGGTCCCCGTCTTCGGACTCGGGATACCAGATCTGGGCGGGCTGGTCGGATACGTCTGCAGAGGAGGCCCCTTATTCCCCAACGTTTCTGGCCCTGACTTAGGTCCCCTCCCGGAGGACCAGGGGTCCTTTTACATAGGTCCCCTCCCAGAGGGCCAGGGGTCAATTTATTGCTTAGCATCCAGGGCCCAGGATCGGCCCAGCCAGGATCGGTGAGGTGGTCGGCCGGCATCCGCCAGAGCACTCGCCTGGAACCGGCCGGCGTCGACCGATCCGCGAGATGGGATCGCCGCGATCCCTCACGCTTGAACGATTCGCGCGGTGTCGGGTGTACCAATGTCGGCTTCCGCCTCCTCCTCCTCCTCCTCCTCCTCCTCCTCTGCCTCCTCCTCTTCATCCTCCTCTTCCGCCTCCGCCTCCGCCTCTTCCGCCTCTGCCTCCGCCTCTTCCACCTCCGCCTCCGCCTCCGCCTCCGCCTCCGCCTCCTCCTCCTCCTCCTCCTCCTCCTCCTCCTCCTCCTCCTCCTCCTCCTCCTCCTCCTCCTCCTCCCCCCGTAGGGGTGCGCAGAACTGGGGCGGCGGGGTGCTGAGCGGCAGCCGCGCGGCGGGAGTGCGGACATGGCCCTGGCACTCGAGCGAGGGATCAGGCGGTGCGACCTGCCCGGAGCTGCACCGGATGCCCAGGTCACCTCCGAGGGGCGCGAAGGTGCTCGCCGTGCTCGCACCGCAGCGTGGGCCGGAGAGGCGTCCCCTTCTCCAGGGCGGCGGCGCGAGGGCGCGAGGAGAAGCGCACGCGGCGCGTTATTTGGGGCGCGGTGCGCGGGGCTGGGTGGCCTGGGATGCCGTCTAGGCCTTTGCCTATTCGGCAGTGTCCTCTAGAAGCTGGCTGCAGCAAGGGAGCCTTGCCTGCCCGTCGAGAGCGGGATCCGGGCGGAGGGATCAGGAGGCGACTGCGCACGGTCCCGCCCTCGGTCCCGCCCAGGGGGTCTCGCGCCCACCTCCTCGGGTGGTCGGATCTGACCGCACGCCGATCGTTCAAAGAAGGTCTGTTGGACTCCCAGATCCCAACCTTTTTCGAGCGCCTTCTTCAAGAGTCGAGTGGCTTTCCCTCCTCCCTCCCCGGGGGGCGGGCGGAAGCCCAATCTATTTGCATCGCCTTCCTACTTGACGGTTCTGCCCACTTCTTCCGACCGACAGCGAGCTCCAGGGATCCGCAGTGCGCCGAGCTCAGGACGCTGCAGCCTTCAACCCCAGGGCGGTCTCGCCCTGCCTCGGGCCCCAGGGCTTCATCACAGGTCGGTCCGGCTCGAGAATGCGGCAGAGCGGGTTGTGGTCAATTCGCCATCGAAGGTCAACGCATCAGAGGTGGCCTCGCCTTCATCGAGGCGCAGCTGTACGTCCCTCTCGTGCCGCTGCTCTACTTCGTCTGGGTGCGCGTGCTGGTCGTCCTCGGCTCGTTGGACCTCCCATGTCGAGATTCAGAGGTGGAGCGTGAGTTCAAACAAAAAGAATGGGCCTAGGGTTCTGGTTGCGTTGTTTCGCGATGTTGCGTTATTCTGCCCGCAGTGCTGGATCGTAGGGAAGTGAAGGCCACGCTGGGCTCATGATGGGTTCTGGTTTTCGAGCCGTTCCTGAGGTCTCGTTGGGTGAGGGGAAACGATTCGCGTCCGAGGCTCGCCGTGGCCAGAACAGCCGATTCGTAAGCTCTTTCCGGCGTTCTTATATGGTAGCACGATGACTGCAGGGCCCCGCCTGCAGTTTTTGGCGGTTGCCCTGAGTGTGGAGGTGTGGCCGTGCTTCCACAGAGTTGTGCGCGTAGTTTCTGGTTCATGGGGCGTCGGAATGCACATGCTTTCTGGTGTGTGTGCAGCACGCGCGTTGCGCGCGTGGTCTGGCCAGGGCAGGCCAGCAAAATGGTTGAGGCCGACGACGGCAAGCACGAGGGACAGGAAGATGGGGGAAAAACGATGGCCATGACCCAGATGTCGCGGGATCCGGTCGATGCCGATCTTGGTCGCGGTCCATGCTGGCCGTTGCATACTCGCGAGGATGATCTTCGAGTTGGCGGTGACCAAGATGGACGGTGACCCAGATCGACATCGGCGTCCCCGTGCCCAATTTTGATCATTTCGTTTCCCTCCACTATGTGTCTGCGTTCGACCCACCATGTGTTCGTGGCCGCTTGGTTTCCCGACTTCCACCTGCTCGGAACACCCGCCCGTGACCTCGATAAGGCGGCGTCTTCTGTCTGGTCGGGCTTCGCCCTGGCTGCTCACAATCCGATCCGATCCGATTCGATCCCCAGACGTCCGATACCGACTTCGATCCGGTCCGATTTTCCAGCCCGCAGGGGCCGAATTCAATTCGCGACCCCATTTGATAATGTGGGGATCTGCTCGGGGGGGGGTCATGCCCGATGATCGCCCCACGCAGTAAGGCTGCAGAAAGGGCCCCTTTAGGGCCCCTGAAGTGGCCCTGTAGAGAGAGGCTTTAACCCGAGAGGTGCACCCTTCCCCTCCCCCAATTACCGTTCCTCCATTAGTCGACGACCAGCGAACGCCGATGTATCGGCGATGTATCGCCGATTCCAGGTGGGTGACGCAAAAAAACGGGGTCGTCTGCGCCGACATTGGCGCGTAATCTGCCGGCGTAAGCTAGCGCGTGAGCGCCCTCGTCGCCAATGCGGCGTGCCGCGCCAGCGGCCCGCGTACGCCACCGCGTAATGTCGCCACGCCATCTCGCGTAAGTCCCGGTTTTCATCGTCGCT
>CAUYUJ010001881.1:27500-32500 GCA_963575745.1 Prorocentrum cordatum | reverse complement strand
GACGGGTCTGTCCCCCTACAGGGGCCACCAGGGTCTTCAGGCTCCTCGGCGGGCAGGCCTCCGAGGGTCCACAGGGGGCCCCCCCCCAAAAAGGGGGCGAGGAGCGTGCGGCGCGCGGGCCGGGTCCGCCGCAGGGCAGCGCGCAGGGGCCCGTGGCCGGCCCCTGCCCGCCGCCAGGGGTTCGCGAGGTGCTCGGCGGCCAGGTTCCTGCTGGCCTGCTTCCAGCTTGCTCCAAGGTCAACGAGTTTGGATCGGGGGCCACCTGCGAACCCGACCCCTGCCCCCCAAGATTTCTGAGGGAGAGGGTGGGGTTCACTCCGCTCGGGAGCTCCCGGACAAAGTGAACCCCACCCCCTCCCTCAGAAATCGTGGGGGGCAGGGGTAGGGTTCGCATGCGGCCCCCTATTGGACGCCCGAAATGGGTGCGGAAAGAATGGGTGCGATGCCCAACAGCAGTCACTGTTCATTCTGAACAGGATTCGCTGTCCACGCCGCCGCGGCCTGTGTCCATTCGAGACAGGAGGCCGCCTGCCCGACGGCGGCCGCTCTTGGTTTGGGACAACATTTGTTGTTGGGCATTGTACCCATTTTTTCCGTACCCATTTCGGGCGTCCAAATTGGCGGCCAGGTTCTTGCTGGCCTGCTTCCAGCTTGCTCCAAGGTCAACGAGGGCCTCGTCATCGAAGACGGCGGGGGCACACTGGAACAGGGGTTTGATACCTGCGTTGATGACGTGGTCGACGAGGCGCAGCCACACAACCTAAGGGTCCTGTCCTTCCCGATCGCGTCGACGAGGAGGAAGAGGAGGAGGAGGAGGAGTACAGAGGAGGAGGAGGGTGGGAGGAGGAAGAGGAGGAGGAGGAGGACCAGTGCAAACCCGAAGCTCGCCAACGATGTTGGAATACACCCTACCTCCAAACTCCCTCTCCATAGGCCCCTACAAGGGGTCATTTTAACTGGGGGAGTTGACCCGTTGGGGGACTACCGTGTGAAAATCCTGAGGCGCGCCAAAACACCATTCCCAGGACTTCAACGCCGCGATGTATCGTGACAATTACGTCTTGGCGATCGTGATTCGTACCACAGCACCATTCCTGGGACTCCAACACAGCGAATCAACGTAACTATTGCGCCCCGACAATCCTGAGCCCTTCCAGACATCCCACTTCTGTTACGCTAACCATGAGAACCAGTGAAACCTTGGCGTTTTTGTATGACGAGTGCGCGCGGCGCTTAGGCGAGAGCCACATTTTTGAAAAGCAGCCGTCCTTAATCCGTGAAGCCCTTGCATTTGAGACGAATGTGCGCGGCGCTAAGGCGATAACCGCATTTTGAAAACGACCCGCCCTCAATCCGTGATACTCTTGCACTCTTAGAAGGAATGTGCGTGGCGCGAAGGCGAGATACGAATGTGCGCGGCGCTAAGGCAAGAACCACAGTTTGAAAACGGCCTGTCCTCAATCCGTGAGGCTCTTGCTGACTTGAAAAGCGAATGTGCGCGGCGCCAAGGCGAGAGCCACATTTTCAAAACCACCCGTCCTCCATCCGTGAAGCTCTTGGATTTGTTTACAACGAATGGGCGCGGCGCCAAGGCAAGAACCACATTCTGAAAACGGCCCTCAAAAGGTGAAGCTCTTGCATTTTTCAAGCGAATGCTCGCGGCGGTAAGGCGAGAGCCACATTTTGGAGTCGACCCACACTCCATCCGTGAAGCTTTTTTGCCACTTCTAAACTTCAGGATCATAAGCGGTGAGGAAGCCTCAGGCGAAACGCCCGTGACGCCCTTTCGACTGGCCTCGGGATGTGACAGGGAGGAGTTATCTATAAGGAGAAGGGAGGGGCAGGAGGACGAGGACGAGGAGGAGGAGGACGAGGAGGAGGAGGAGGAGGAGGAGAAGGAGGAGGAGGAGTATAGGAGGAGATGAAGGGATATAAGGATTGGGAAGGTGAGGAGGGAATGGGAAGGAGTGAAGGGAGGGTTTCTTTTCACCCGATTCGATAGCAGTTCTGGTGATTCGATTCCGGCATTCCGACGATCCGATGCGGCCCGGTGCTTGCAAGACGCACTTGTGCATCTTGGAGTGGCCGACCCGATCCGATCACGACTCCGTGCCGATGCGGTCCGATCCAACGCGCATTCCGAGTCGATCCGATTTGCCGATTCGAAGGTGATTTATTTTGTCAGGCAGGCTTACGATCGGGGCAGATCACTCCAGGGCTTCCCAGCAAGCCCTCAGGGCGTCCCTGAACGCTCTGAAACGGCCGCGGTCCCCGATCTTTCGTCCAGATCTGCCAGTTTTCAGAGGCCCCCGGCTTATGGTCAGAACTTTTGGCTTGGACGTTGCGTAATGGGGTGGTCTTAAGTGGGGGGGTTGCGAGGGTGGTTCGAAAAGGTACCCAAACGGTACGTAAACGAGCCCCCTGGGGCTCTGGAGGGGCCAGAAAGGGGCACGAAAGGGGACCGTTTCTGACCCCCCCCACTTATGACACCCCCCATTAAGCCACGCCCAATTGGCTCAGAGTGTCGCGCCGCCGGTGCTGGCCCACCACGCTATCAACGCCCAGGTCCCTCGGAGAGGCGGCGATCGGGGCGAGGGGCCCAGGGGCGGGCGTTACACGCATCCCCCCAGGAGCCTTGCTGAAGACGTGGACCAGTGACGCCCTGGACACATGTACCCATCGGTCGTGGAAAGCAGGTGTGTATGGAATCCCAGCTTCCAATCTAATTTTGAGCGCCTTCCTACCTCAATGATCGAGTGGCTTCGCCTTTTCCGTCCTCTTTAGGGGGCGGGCGGGCACCCAATCTATTTTCAACGCCTTCCTACTTTTTGTGTCTCTTCCTACTTTCATGTCGGGCCTGTCCCTCTACAGGAGGACTATTCAAAAGTAGTCCAGAGCTAGTCAGGGGACGATGTTTTTAAATCTTATTTGTAATGTTGGTGTATTTTGTAACCATTTCTTATTTTTCGTCCCAAATCCGCCTGTAGGGGGACATGCCCGGTCTAATCCAGGAGGGAAAACAGAACACAGACACAATTAATCGTCCACTCCCAGGGAACTACGGGAAGATATGGGACGTGGGGGGGGGGGAGACGAAAGTCCAGAGAATACGGACAACTATGGGGGATCCTGGTAGTTGTGTGTATCTGTTTGTGTCCCTGGGCCCCTTGACCAAGCCTGCTTCTTCGAAAACAACGCACGAAAAACACCGCATCGAGGAGCACGAAAAAAAACAACGCACGAAACAGCAACGCACGAAACCGAACACAAAAGCAACGCACGAAAACGAAACCTTGATCACCTGGCGAAGAGACAGCGCACGAGACCGAACAAGACACTCAGGGAATGGACGCCCGAGCGATTAGGGGGCCACGCGCGAACCCTACCCCGGCCCCCACGATCTCTGGGGGGGGAGGGTGGGGCTCGCATGTGGCCCCCCAGCGATGGCCAGGTCGCCGCCTCTGAGAGTCCCACCGCGCCGGCGCCCCGGGCTTCTCTCCGCCGCCCGCCTCGCGGCTGCCGAGCCACGGGCTGCCCGCCCCCGGGGTCACGGCGTGTCGCCAGGGCCGCCGCCGCGACAAGCCACGCACACGTTCCTTCTCCTCCTCCTTCTCCTTCTCCTCGTCCTCCTCCTCCTCCTTTTCCTGTTCCTCCTCCTCCTCCTCCTCCTTCTCCTCCTCCTCCTCCTCCTCCTCCTCCTCCTCCTCCTCCTCCCCCATTCGCTTTCCTTGTGAGTAGCTCCTCTCGTCGCGAGGCCGGTCGAAAGGACGGGGGCCGGGCGTCTCGCCACGACATCCTCCCGACCCGCCGGGTCTAAGAGACCCCCGATTTACCCCGATCCCCACCGCCCACCAGACCACCCCAGCCCAACCCGAGGGCCCCGATTTGCCCTCC
Source organism: Prorocentrum cordatum (assembly GCA_963575745.1). Lineage (NCBI taxonomy): Eukaryota > Dinophyceae > Prorocentrales > Prorocentraceae > Prorocentrum > Prorocentrum cordatum. The sequence goes on along the minus strand of CAUYUJ010001881.1, from coordinate 28,606 downwards.
ATTTCCAGTGGGGGGAGCTCTCGGGGAACATTGGCAAAAACACGTATGAAGCCCGCCCCCTCCCCCCAACCTGGAATTGGGGTCTTCGGGTTGGGTTGGGGTGGTCCGGCAGGTTGTCAGATCTGATCTGGCACCGATTCTTGCTTCGTCTCTGCGTCCTCGGAAGGTGTCAGTTCTTGATCCATTCTTCCGCAGGTCGGCGCGGCCCCCCCGCATCTCCGTCCCCACAAAAAACAGATCTTGGTTGCTTTTGGTGGCTGCCCTTCGCAACTGGTCAGGACCACCCCCCAGTCTGTTTGCGCGACTGGTCGAAGCAGGTCGACTACGTACGGGCCCAGACCCAGACCTCTCTTTTCCCTACCCTCGGGGAACAAACAATGACATAAACATGAAAATTCAGGGGTCAGCGAGGGTTTCTCGGTTCGGCGCTGGACACCACGTCCCTGGCGCGCGGAGCGCGCCAATGGCGCCGGAGGCGCCGCCAGGGGGCCCCAGCGCCGATCCGAGGAATCCGCGCGGACCTCCGAGTCTTACTGTATATGGCAACCGGTACCCTTCGGCCGCATGTTGAAACCCATTCCAAGAAAGAACGTCTTCGGAGTCCTCGCAGGACGACCTCCACGAGTCGCGCCTGGCCGTCCGTCGGCGCGACGACTTCCTGCACCGCTTCGGCTTCAGCGACCGCGAGCGGACCGAGGCCAGCGCCCGCGGGCCCCTGGGCGCCGGGGGAGGAGGGAGACGCTGCCCCTGTCGACCCCGGTAGTTTCATGCGGCGTTGGCGCGCCGGCGACGCCAGCGAAGGCGTGTAAGTTTGAACCTGGCGACGTGAAAGCGCTGAGGGACGCAGTAATGCCACCGGACCCGACAGAATTCCACCCTGGACGATCGGGGCCGCGATCGATTCAAGGTCGAACGATCGACGCGGTGTCAGAAACCTTTGGCGCGCGCCGCCGCCACAGGAGCCTACCGTACGCGTAAGGGTGAACCTCCGCCGGAGTGGCCTTTGGTGCGGGCCCTTGGGGGGCGCGCAGGAGAGGGGGGGGGGGCGATCCGTGGGGGGGGGGCAGTCCGTGGGGGGGGGGCAGCGACGGCTGCAGAAAGGGGCT
>CAUYUJ010001881.1:0-22500 GCA_963575745.1 Prorocentrum cordatum | reverse complement strand
ACTGTGCTGGGCCCCGCAAGCAGGCTTCGAACATGGCGACAATTTCACAGATCGCAGCCCCCCAGGGATGGCGAGGTCTAATTTGAATCTGCGTGTGGCGTCACTGTGCTGGGCCCCCCAGCAGCCCTCGAAAGTGGCGACCGTTTCACAGATCGCAGCCACCCAGGGATGGCGAGGTCTAATTTGAATCTGCGTGTGGGTACCCACTGTGCTGGGCCCCTCAGGAGCCCTCGAAAGTGGCGACAGTTTCACATATCGCAGCCCCCCAGGGATGGCGAGGTCCAGTTTGAGTTTGCGGTGAGTACCCACTGTGCTGGGCCCCCCCCCAGCAGGCCTCGAAAGTGGCGACAGTTTCACAGATCGCAACCCCCCAGTACCCACTGTGCTGGGCCCCTCAGCAGCCCACGAAACTGGCGGCAGTTTCACATATCGCAGCCCCCCAGGGATGGCGAGGTCCAGTTTGAGTCTGCGGTGGGTACCCACTGTGCTGGGCCCCCCAGCAGGCCTCGAAAGTGGCGACAGTTTCACGGATCGCAGCCCCCCAAGGATGGCGAGGTCGAATCTGAGTCCGCGGTGAGTACCCACTGTGCTGTGCCCCTCAGCAGCCTTCGAAAGTGGCGACAGTTTCACAGATCGCAGCCCCCCCCAGGGATGGCGAGGTCGAATCTGAGTCTGCGGTGAGTACCCACTGTGCTGGGCCCCTTAGCAGCCCTCGAAAGTGGCGACAGTTTCACATTTCGCAGCCCCCCAGGGATGGCGAGGTCTAATTTGAGTCTGCGGTGAGTACCCACTGTGCTGGGCCCCCCAGCAGGCCTTGAAAGTGGTGACAGTTTCACAGATCGCAGCCCCCCAGTACCCACTGTGCTGGGCCCCTCAGCAGCCCTCGAAACGAGGAGTTGGCCGAAACTTGTATGGACAATCAACTTGGTGTGTAAGCTACTTGGGAGGCGTCACTGTGCTGGGCCCCGCAAGCAGGCTTCGAAACTGGCGACAGTTTCACAGATCGCAGCCCCCCAGGGATGGCGAGGTCTAATTTGAATCTGCGTGTGGCGTCACTGTGCTGGGCCCCCCAGCAGGCCTCGAAAGTTGCGGCAGTTTCACAGATCGCAGCCCCCCAGGGATGGCGAGGTCCCATGGTGAGTACCCACTGTGCTGGGCCTTTCAGCAGGCCTCGAAAGTGGCGACAGTTTCACAGATCGCAGCCCCCCAGGGATGGCGAAGTCTAATTTGAGTTTGCGGTGAGTACCCACTGTGCTGGGCCCCCCAGCAGGCCTCGAAAGTGGCGGCAGTTTCACAGATCGCAGCCCCCCAGGGATGGCGAGGTCCCATTTGAGTCAGCGGTGAGTACCCAGTGTGCTGGGCCCCCCATCAGCCCTCGAAAGTGGCGACAGTTTCACAGATCGAGGCCCCCAGGGATGGCGAGTTGTCATTTCAGTTTGCGGTGAGTACCCAGTGCGGGGCCCCCCCAGCAGGCCTCGAAAGTGGCGACGGTTTCACATATCGCAGCCCCCTTGGGATGGCGAGGTCGAATCTGAGTCTGCGGTGAGTACCCACTGTGCTGGGCCCCCCAGCAGGCCTCGAAACTGGCGACAGTTTCGCATATCGCATCCCCCCAGCTGGCACGCAGCGACGAGCGAGGCAAAAGGCAAGGGGGAAGAGAGGGGCGGGAAGGAAGAAAGGAGACGCGCGAGCAGTGCTCTATTCAACACGAGAACCCAACGCAGGAGGGTTGGGGGTTGGGAAACAACTGAGACTTTGTATTGGTTTTTTACAGTCAGGATGGGCGGGCCCGGATTGACGGCCGGGCGCGATGTGCGCCGCGTCCCATGTGTGCGCCGCGTCCCATTGCTGTCGCATGTTTCGCACCGTCGGCGACAAGGCAGGCCATGCGGAGAGGAAATCGCGAAGACTTTGTATTGTTTTCTACAGTCAGGATGGGCGGGCCCAGATCGACTGCCGCGCGCGATGTGCGCCGCGTCCTAATCCGGCCACGCTTTTCGTATCGTCGACGGCAAAAAAACGATGTTGAGAAGAAACACGGCCACTTTGTATTGATTTTTTACAATCCGGATGGGAGGTCCCGGATTGGGTTGCTATCGGCCGGAATGCGAGGTAGGTGGGGGTATATAATAATAAGGAACAAGATGGGTGGTGTGGGTGGGTGGGTGGGTGGGTGGGGTGGTGGGTGGGTGGGTGGGTGGGTGGGTGGGTTGGTGAGAGGGTGCGTGTGGGTGGGTTGGTGTGTGTGTGGGTGTGCAGCAGCAGGATACCGATGCCTACGTGAATGCAGATGGCGCGTTCGATCGAAGGAACAGACGATAGCGGCGGCGACGACGACAACGATGGCCATGATCATGATCACGATGACGTGTCACGATCAGTATGGTGCTCTCCTACGAGAGCCCCAAGCAGCGCTAGAGACCTTCATGACTTTCCAAGAGTACCCCCAATGAAGTTTCCAGGAGGAGAAGTCAATGATTCAAGACGCTGCGCGTTCACCGCCCGCCCATTCCAGTTCTCGCTGGAAGAGACTCAGACGGCACCAAGACGGGGTAACAATATTCCGAAAATGGTGAAGGACTCTCCCCACAGGTGTTCGCCGATTGGGCTCAGGCTGGCCCTGTGGCTGATCGCTTGTGAACTCGTCAATTAGTTTTCGGCCTGCCATCATTACCGACGGATCAGTGATTTGGACGCTGGCTCTCTGGGCCCCTCAACAGGGGGCCAACGATAGAAATAACTCCGCCCGAAGCCAGTCAAAGACGGCCCGAAAACGGGCCAAGAAAGGTCCCCAGGGGCCGAAGAAAAAGGGCCCAAAAGGGGGCCAAGAAGGGCCCGAGGCGGCTCAATGGACCTTGGGCAGCCCACGCGACAGCACCTCCACACGTGGGGCCACAACACCTTCCGAATTCAATCAAAAACCGACATGGCCGGGGCCATCATATTTGCCAAGATTTTCGAAACCCCTCTTCTTATTGAGCCCGCGAAGAGGGAGTCACGGCGAACCTCCAGAGGGAAGCTTGCGCGCAGATTTTGCAATCAGCGGGTGTTACGGCGGATACAGACTCGACGAGTGTCGGTACCAATCGTTGCAATGTTTCTTGGGGCCATGTTGGCGTCCCGTGCGGGGTGTAACGGCCTCAGTGCGCAGATCATTCGTATTTTCACATGTCCCAGGAGAGTTCGGGGCAGGACATGCGTGAGGGGTGTGCCGATTTGAAGCCTTTTTTTGCCCTGGGGGCGCACATCACATGTGTTTTTATTTGCCTCAAAAGGGTATGGGGAAGGAAATGCGTGATGGGGTGTGCCGAGTCGAAACTGTCGTAATATCGCGCATAATTTTTCGTGCCCCAAGGTGGTCTGGGGAAGGAAGTGCGCGAGAAGCGTGCCGAATCGAGACTTTCGTAGCCCTGGGGGTGCTTACTATTTGTATATTCGCATGTCGCAGAACCTGTCACACACATGGGCCGAACCTTGTAAACGCATGCCATTTGTATTTTTACGTGTTGACGCTTCGCGTATTCCCACCAGCGACTACGCGGCGGTGGTCATCGAGTACATTGGCTTGTCTTTTGTCGCCATTTGGCGCTGCACGTGGACCTGGTGCTCTTCCTGGTCCTCCTCGCCTGCTGAGCGTCTCCGCAGTTTGCCTGTGCGTTCGCGGCCTAATTTAGATCGTGGCTTGCTGTCTTGCGACTTTCTGACGGCGTGCGGCTCTTCCGCTTCGCTTGCGAACCACAAAAATATCCCCACCAGCTTCCGTAGCCCCCTGGCTCAAGTCGTGTCGGCCCAGCTTGGCCCTGGTTGAGGTGCGCGCTCGGGCCGGGGCCACGTCCGCTCCCAGCGCGGCCCTCTCCGGGGCCGCTCCGCGCCGCCGTCAGCGGCTGGCGGCGGCGCGGCGGGACGCCCCGCCGGGACTTGGCGGCCCTCCGGGCTCACGTGGCCGGGGCCCCGCCGCCGCCGCCGCGGTGCCGGCCCGCGGCCGACGGAGGCGGCCGGCGGCCGCCCCAGCGCGGCCCCTGCTGGTGCTGGGCCGCTGCTGGTGCCGGCGCCGTCGGCGCCAGCGCGTTGGCTGGCGGCCCCGCGCGCCCCCGCCGCGTTTCCGATTCGTCGCGTTTTTCATGTTGAGGTTTTCCGCGTTGCGTGCGTTGCGCGTTTTGCCCGACGGAGATCCAGATGTGCGCCAAACGAGCATCTTGTTACGCGGCGATGCACGAATCAGCGTGTGTGCTCTCAGTCAGGCTTGGCTGCTGGGCAGCTTAACGTGTGCCGGAGTGTAGCAGGGCACGTGGGCGCAAACATTTCGAGCATTTTTCAACGAAAGAGATGCCCTCCAAGGGGCAGTCCCCGCAAAAACTAAGAAGGAGGACGGGGAAAACATTGCAGGGATGGGCGAGGAAGAGGACGCATGAGAAAATGAAGATGACGCATGACGCATGACGATGATGAGGATTATATCTTAACTACGAGTATTACCGCCACTCGGTTCCTCACCATTCCGCCTGTTTGCGGAACTCGAAAGGCCAGTGTGTATGGCGCGAAGCGCCAGCGCAGTATTCTACATACATGCGTACATTCATTTTTTTCCGTTTCGACCTGGCAAAGGCAATCCGCGCGGGCGCTCGAGTTGCTGGGGGCGACGCTCCGCAAATTAATCGTCCAGCTGCAAGAGGGGGGGCAGGGTCGGGCGCGCGCGACGGGGGGGGGGCGGCCGCGGGGGAAGGTTCTCACCGCGGAAGGAGTTTCTGGATGAGCGCGACGCGCGTCCATACACATATGCATACATTTTTTATTCCTCTCTCTCTCTCTCTCTTTCTCTTTCTCTCTGTCTTATATATATATATATATATATATGTATATGTGAATATGTATGTATGTATGTGTGTGTACATATATATATATATATATATATATACACGTGTGCGTCCCGTCCGCTCGTAATCGTGAGGCGTCCGTATCTGACGGGGGGGTAACCGCCGCCTCGTCGCCGCACCGCGTCGTCTTTCTGGAGCGCCTGCTGTGCGCGCCAGTGTCGGCCGTTCACGACGGGGGGCTCCACGGGCTCCCCGACGGCCGCACCCCCGACCAGCGAACACATCTGGCGACGCGCCTCCACTTAGGCTTGACTGGCGCGGAGAGAGCGGCGTGCGAAGGGTCGCCCGCCGCCGTGCCTATCGAATGTTCCCTGGCCAGGCCCATCCTGAACCCTGGAACCGTGTGCGCGGCCTCTTGGCCCAACCCGGAGGGCGTTGCGTATACATCGCTGCTGGGTTGAGGATGGGCCTGGCCAGGGATCGATTTCGTCGCCCTACCCCCCCGCCTCCCGGCGAGTACACTTTTGAGTATGCAAGCAGGATGCAGGGTCGAGGCAGTCCCTTGATGCTCCCGTGTGTCCGCTTCTGGCATTGGGAAAAACGCAGGCAAGAAGTGGAAACCAGAAGGACAGGAGCCTCTGTGGCCCAGGGGGATAGGTGTGTGTGTGTGTGTGCGTGTGTGTGTGTGTGTGTGTGTGTGTGTGTGTGTTTGTGTGCAAGTTTAGTCCTCGAGTTGTTTCGGGAATGCTGATGAACCTTTGCACGTATTGTCTTGGGCTTCGTTCTCGATCGTCTTCTTGTTCGAAGGGTCTTAAAAGTTTTGTTTCCCTCGCGCTTGTTTCCCATGGGGCCAGCCTGTCTTGTTTCCTCCCTTCAAGCTCTGCGTGAACAGGGCGGGGCCGCAACAGTTTCTGGGAGGGGCGGGACGGGGCGGCGTGCATTGCGAAGGCCTTGCGGCCGGGGGGACGGCGCCGACGACGTTGACGCTGACGACGACGACGTTTCGGACGACGGCGACGACGATGATGCGGACGACGACGACGACGATGTTGTGGACGACGACGACGACGTTGCCGCAAACGCAACAGCGTCTCGCACACGCCGACGGGGTCGGCGGATGTCGGGGATCGGGGGGACACAACGAGAGAGAGAGAGAGAGAGAACGACAGAGAGAGAGAGAGAGAGACAGAGATAAACATAGATATAAACAAAGGGAGAGAGAGAGAGAGAGAGAGAGAGAGAAAGGGGGAGAGAGAGAGAGAGAGAGAGAGAAATAGAAAGAGGGATAGAGAGAGGGAACGAGAGATACTGAGGTACAGCGATATGCAGATACGTGCGCGACATGTTCTTGCATATCCCTCCCAGGTTACCAGAATATTGTCGCAGCTGCCGACCTCCAAGCAGCGCTGCACGGCTTTGCAACAGTTCTCCCGTGCTTTGCGCGAGGGACGGTTGGTAGATGAAACGATGCGTTAGGAGACGGACAAAGTATAAGAGTCAGTGATCCTCAGGACGCGCGTTGGCCCAACTTGTGCTCATCCCGCTCAGCTCCGCCGATAGCACGCGGCTTCGATTGGCCCTCGTCGAACTGCCTGCGTCGTACTGGACGGCTGCGGTGGACAAGCGCGTGCTGGCGCCAGCACTCGGTCTGACCGTCCATCGAGAGAGGGTGTGGGCAGGCAGGGCTGGGGCGCACGGAGGGAAGCACGAGCAAGGGAAGGGGAAGAGCCAGGAAGGGAGGGGACGTGGCGAGGAAGGGGAAGAAAGGGGAAGAGCCAGGAAGGGAGGGAAGAGCCAGGAAGGGAGGGAAGGAAGGGAAACCGCCAGGAAGGGAGGGGAAGAGCCAGGAAGGGGAAGAGCCAGGAAGGGAGGGGCACGGGAGAGAACGGACTGGAGGGACACGCACGGTGTGCGAAGGGCAGCCAGGCGGACGGGCAAACAGGACGGAGCGGAGCAGAGAGAAGGAGGCATTCTGTGCACTTGCATCCTGATGCGAAGATCGCCTGCCCGGGGCGCAGGAAAGCTAGCGTTGCAGCAAGCCGGCTCGTCACTGAGGGCATGGCAGCACGCATGGGCAGCCCGTCGAGTGCCGACGCCCCGCGTGCGAGGGCCTAGTGTTAGTTAAGTCGGGCCTGTCCCTCTTCAGGGGAAATCTCCCAAAATAGTCAAACAATAGTCCAGGGACGATTATTCGAGAGCATTTTTTGTAGATTTTTTTTGCTGTTCGCCCAAGATCCGCCTGCAGGGGGGTCATGCCCGACCTGAGCCTGGTGGTCACTGCGCATGCCTTTCCTCTCCGATCCCTTTTGGATTCTGTCCCAGGGGAGCTTCGCGCACAAACCAGACGAGCGACACACGCTCCTCCTCCGTAGCGGTCAGGCCTGGCCCGCGGGCCGCGCCCCCCCCCTCCGCTGCCCACCGAGGACGCCGCGAGCCTCCCCGGCCGGGCCCCGCAGGGCTCGCCTCCCTGGCCGAGGGGAGAGGGAGAAGGTGGACTTCGGGCGTGAATTGCAGTGGAGGCCAGTCCACAAGTTCGGATGCAACTCCTGGGAGGTCAAATTCTGTCTTTGCCCTGCTCCGACATCCGGGCTTAATCCGGCTCAAGCCGGCTGAATCCCGCTTAATCTGGTTTTCAACCTCGCTTGATCCAGCTTAATCCGGCTTAATCTGAGGCCCACTTCGGCATAACAGCCCCCCAATGGGGCTTAATCCTCTTCAATCTTTCTGCGGAAAACCTCCCAGTAGTTGCCTCCTAACACAAGAACCCACTCACAAGAAACCCAACCCTGAGACCCCAGGACGTCCGTGGACTTTTGGTGTGGGCATGTCTCGCTGTCCATAGCAAAACCATCGAAACCCAAGAAACCCAAGGCACCCTAGAGGCGAGCAGGGTGTTTCTTGGCATGGGCCTCCACTGTAATGGGGGGCGATACAGGGGGGGGGGTCAGCGAGGGCTGCAGAAAAAAATACCTCTCGGGGCCATTAAAGGCCCTTCTTGGTCCAAAAATGGCACCTCTCTCCCCCCCCATTTATCGCCTCCCGCTTAGTTGGTGGCCGGATGATGCGATTGACCGATCGTCTGGAGCAGAGTTGTTTCCCCCTATCCCGATCCTCCTTCCCGGCGTTTGGCCGGTCGTGTATTATTCAGGAGGGGAAAACACACACAGACACAAGTAATCGTCGATTCCAGGGAAAATATTGGAAAATACGGGAAGTGGGGGGGAAGACGAAAGCCCAGAAATATTGGGAAGTATGGGGAATCCTGTTACCTGTGTGTATTTCTTTGTGTGTCCAGGGGCCCCCTTACAGGCCGATTCTCTATGGCGTGGCACCCTGGGCACCAGCAGTGCCAGGCAGCCCCTCTGGTTTTTGTCTGGGCCGTGCAGCCCCGACCGTCGGGGCTCTCCTGGGGCCGGACGAGAGGGGGGGATTGGGAAGGGGGGGGTTTTCGGGGGTGGACAGACCTCCTACCCTGACACGTCGATTCAGGAATTGGCCGTTTTCGGTTCGCGAGGGGGCGTCGCGGCCGTCATTTTTGCGGGCCCAGGTCCGTCGGTTTCGGTCCCAGGCGCTTTTCACTAAGGGGAGGTTTACTAAAGAGAGGTTTGTCCACCGCCGACGTTTCGAAATCTGCTGCATGCAGCTGGTTTCGGCCCCACCGAGGGGCCCATTCCTCGATACATGGGCGCCTCCCGGCGCCGGGAGGCGCCGGGAAAATCGGCCACGTGAACTGATGCCCCCCCCCCTTTGCTATCCCCCCCTTTCGCCCGGCCCGATCTCCCCAGTGCCCACCTTCAAAAGGCCGCCAGACACTGCATACAAGATTTAAGTCGGGCCTGTCCCTCTGCAGGGGGACTATCCAAGAATACCAAAAATACTCAGGGGACTATTTTTTGGGTATTTTTAGAACATGTTTGAGCATTGTTTGACTGGTTTTCATTTTTCGTCCAAAATCCATGACCTACCTAACACAAGATTCAGCGAGCGCAGGCCATGCGGGCGAACAAGACCCGAATCTTTCGAACACCGCGCACTGACGTGGCAGAGTAGAGTCGGACCTAGGCCAGCAGAGCATCCCTCGAGAACATGAGACCCTGCGTCGGCCAGAACATACAGAACATCCCAGGGTGCCCCTCCCAGGATGCACAAGAACTTCCAACAAACACGAAGAACACCAGGGCACCCTCCCCGAACCGACCTCGATCTTACAGTGGGAGCTCATGCCAAGAAACACCCTGCTTGCCTCCAGGGTGCCCTGGGTTTCTGGGGGGTTTCGATGGCTCTGCGATGGAAAACGTGGCGTTCCCACACCGAGAGTCCATGGACGTCCTGGGGCTCCAGGGTTGGGTTTCTTGTGGAAGGTTTCTTGTGGTCGAGCTCCTAGTGTACATCTCGGTCCGACTGTGCAGAGAATGGCCCCCGAACGTGGACCGGGCTCGCGGCACGCCCACGGATAGCCCCATTTCAAGGGCGAGCCTGCGCCGAGCGCGGGGCGCCGAGCCGCGGAGCGGCGTTCCTCCTCCCTGGTCGCGTGGCTGAGGTGAGCTGGTCCCCAGAGATCCGAGGCTTCGACAAGCATCAAGGGCGCCCTCGAGGGCGCAAAGTTATTCGCGCTTCGCAGCTCGGCTCCGATTCCTCCTCATCCTCCTCTTCTCCCCTGGGAGGCGGCGCGAGAGCGCGAAGTGATTCGCACTTCGCGCTTCGCGCAGCGCGAAGCGCGAAGGTGGGAGCCCTTGAAACATGGGAGCGGCTGGGTTTCGGCCGCTTTCGGCCTCCAGGGGCCCTCCGCGAGCCCCGGGACCGTGAAAAGACGGCTCGGGAAGAAAGTTCGGCCGTCGGGCAGTGATGCAGACCCTTGGGGGTCCACGCGTCGAGAAAGTCGGAGTGCTGGATGCCTGCGTCGGTATCGCCGCGTTCTTGCGGTGTTGTCGTGTCGTGTCGTCGTCCGTCCCGGCGGCGCACGCGCCGCGACCCGCCGCTGATCCGCCAGGGAAGCGCCATGGCCCGGGGGGGAGGTGCCGGATGTGGTCGCGCTCCGGCATGATCAGTTCGCATGATGTCGGGCGCACGCGATGCAGGGTACCACCGACCAGCGTCCATGGCCGACCAGAGACCATCAAGGGCATAAAAAAACGCCCCTACCCCGCTGTGCGCTGAAACTCCTGTGGGCTGACAGGGTAAACCCTGCGTGATGCGCCGCGTCCTGGCGGTTCTAGGCTCTGGGGGTCCCCAGGAGGTTTACAGACCGCGCACCTGTAACCCAGGGAAGGGTCGTTTTTTTCATCCCTCCAGACCATGCGAAGCCGTCTGGGCCCAAGCTCCGTGATTGTACGTCGCGCTGCCCCCGCCCAGAGCAGCGGGGGTCTGCACATGGTGCCGTGCTGTCCGCCAGAGGGCTGGCCCGGCGGCGGCGCCGCGCCAGCGCGCACCGCTGCGCGGGCGGGCAGATCGAGCGCAGCCCTCGGCCAGAGAGCTTCGAGGGACGCGCTGTCGACTGCTGCGGCCACCGCGGCTGCCGCGCTGTGGCGCGTTGGGGCAGCGGTGGCCGCAGGGGCCAGACGATGTTACGGCGGCACGAAGGCGCGCTGGCGTCGTTGCGTGCCCCGGTGCACGCGTCCTGGACAGCATCTGGGCGACGATGCACATTCGGCCTGGCAGAAGCTGAGGAGGCGTGGTTCCGCACTGTGGGCGCTGGCGGGAGTGGTGGTTGGCATGCTTTCCGTGTTCTCGCTTGCCGTGCTCGTGGTCATCATCAGGGCGGCCCGCATTTGCGCGCCTGGTCTGGCTGACTACACCGGCATCCAGCTGAATCTATTGCGAAGTATTGGATGCGTGCATCCTTTCTGGACAGGGTTGGTCATCGTCCAGCTGCTCGTCGTGAATGGCGGCTTCCTTGTATTGGTTGCGGTCGTTGTCACGAAGGCAGTCCGGGCCCTCAAGGCACCAGCCCGTGTCAAGATTCTAAATAACGCCTTGGATCAATTTGTTGTGGACGGTATCTCGCCCGCTGTGGACAACACAATCGGCCCACTATCGACGTCCCAGTCCATCGATCTAAGCGACGATGCTCAACTGGCGAACTACATCGAGCAGATCAGACTTGACGGCAGCAACCTAGGAATGCCGAAATTGGCCAGCGAGTTTTTGGGAGCAGAGACTGCGATGTTTGGCTTTCTCGCGCGCACTGCCAGCAAAACAACGTCGGCTTTCGTCGCGGACTTTGTCAGTGACATCAATGCGGACAACTCGCGGGCAGAAAAGCTGATCTTCGGCCACGCTTTAACTCTTCGCGTTGTAGGGAAGAAGGCTGCCTTCCGTCATGTTCCGAATGCTGGCGTCACGCAGGACACGGCGTTCAGACTTGCGGATTCATTTATAGAGTCAGGTCATTTCAAGACAACGGTGATGTCTGAGCAAACCGAGCGGGAATTGATTGCCAATGTCATCGTAGAGGCCTTACGGTCGGTGCCGCCGAACCTGAGCGACGACGATGACGACGACGATACCGACGGCGACGACGACGACGACGACGACGGCGGTGGCGGCGGCGGCAGTGGCGGCGACGACGACGACGACGACTAGTACTATTACAACAACAACTACTACTACTACTATTCCTATTATTATCATTATTACTACTACTACCATTACTACTACCATTACTACTACCACTACTACTACTGCTACTACTACTATTATTACTACTACTACTACTTCTGCTACTGCTTCTAGTACTACTACCACTACGGCTACGACTACGACTACGACTACGACTACGACTACGGCTACGACACTACTACTACTACTACTACTACTACTACTACTACTACTACTACACCTACTACTACTACTACTACTATGTACTTTTACTGCTACTACTACTACTACTACTACAACTGCTACCACTACTACTACTACTATCATTACTACTACTACTACTACTACCACTACTACTACTACTACTACTACGACTACTACTACTACTACTTCTACTACTACTACTACTACTACTGTTACTATTACTACTACTACTACTACTACTACTACACTACTATTACTACTACTACTACTACTACTACTACGACTTACTACTACTACTACTACTACTACTACTACTACTACTACTACTACTACTACTACACTACTCTACTACTACTACTACTACTACTACTACTATACTATTACTACTTACTACTTACTACTACTACTACACTACTCTACTACTACCTAATACTACTGCTACTACTACTACTACTATATAGTACTACTTCTACTACTACTATACTTATACTACTACTACCACTACTCGACCACTACTATAACTACTACTATACTACTACTACTAATACTACTACTACTACTACTACGACTGCATACTACTACTACTACTACTACTATACTACTACTACTACGGCTACGGTACTATTATTGTTACTACTACTACTACTACTGAGTACTAGTTACTACTATACTACTACTATACTACTACTACTACTACTACTACTACTACTACTACTACTACTACTACTACTACTATACTATACTACTACTACTATACTACTACTACTACTACTTACCTACTACTACCACTACCATTGCTACCACTACCACTAACTACCCTACTACTACTACTACTACTACTACGACTACTACTACTACTATACTACTACTATATACTACTATACTACTACTACTACTACTACTACTACTACTACTACTACTACTACTACTACTACTACTACTACTACTACTACTATACTACTACTACTACTACTACTACTACTACTACTACTACTACTACTACTACTACTACTACTTACTATACTACTACTACTACTACTACTACTACTACTACTACTACTACTACTACTACTACTACTACTACTACTACTACTACTACTACTACTACTACTACTACTACTACTACTACTACTACTACTAGGGTAGGTAATCACCTGGACCCTTGGCCCTTGACATCCCCTGGTCCCTGGGGCCGGATTCTAACTGTTGGCGCAATCGCGGATAGGCTATTTTTGGCTACTGGGAAACACGCATTTCGGGACATCATCTGGTCCTGTGGGGAAATGCGTAGAAGGCTTCCACTGTTGAAGGGCCACTGAAGGTTTTTTGCGGATGCCTCAGGCAGTCTAGTGATTCCCTCGGGATTCTCAGGGAGTTTGTGGGCCCCGAAGGATTTATCATTAGTTCTGGCGCACCGAGGGGATGCATGGCGTTCCGATTTCCTGGGTTTCTACAAGTTCCCCAATCAGAGCTTGCCTCTGTAGGGGTCCTAGCGGATTCATATGGTAAGGTTTGGCTTGCCGCCGATTTTCGCTGCCCGCCCGGGTGCCAGGCTGCCCGGGGGTGCCCGGGCGTGCCCAGGGGTGCCTGGGTGCCGGGGGGTGCCCTATAGCCCTATAGCCATATAGCCCAATAGCCTTATAGCCTTATAGCCCTGATTTGGGTTTTTCTCCGGTATCATTTTCTATCGGGTCACGTCGAGATTTGACATGGGGTGTGGAAGCGCTCAGGTTCTATAGGGATCCTAAGGTGATCCTGCAGGTTTCAGCAGGGGTCCTATTGGTACCCGATCGGGCTGCGTAGGAACATATAAACATATCGTGTTCCACCAGGGTCCTAAAGTGAAAGGGAGAGAGTGTGTGTGTGTGTGCGTGCGCGTGTGTTTGTGTGCTTGTGTATGCTTGTGTGTGTGTGTGTGTTTGTATGTGTGTGTGTGTGTGTGTGTGTGTTTGGGGCGGGGGGGGAAGGGGGAAGGGATGCACTTGTGCACTGAGAGGACCGACCCAGGAGGCGGAAATCAACGCGTTTTGTTTTGCACAGCTGGCTGGCAGGGGGGCGCGTCAGAGGAGGGGGGGGATGAGTAGGAAGAAGCGGGGGAGGGGGAGTCGGAGGAGGAGAAGGAGGAAGAAGAGGGACACGGGACGGAAAACTAGCGGGGGAGTGGGAGTGGGAGTGGGAGGAGAGTGGGAGTGAACTCAGGAGAGCTACGAGCCAGGTTAAAGCAGGCAGGGGAGGGGCAGTTCATTCAGGAAGGGGTTCATGATGAAAGTTTCATCTTGCGTGCTGGCGTCCCTGCGTCCTTGGGCTATACTGCGCCATATTGGAGGCCATCATGTGCAGTCTTGGAAGCCCCGAGAAGCCGCCGAGAAGGCCCTCAAGACGACCCAACATCTGGGAGCCCTCTTGGAACTCTCCTGCTTCTGCTGCTCTTCGCCTCCTCCCTCCCTCCCTCGCTTCCTCCGTCCGTTCCCCTGTGTTCCGCATCCTGCCGTTCTCCGAAGTCCCTTCGCCCCCCCCCATCTCCTCGTCCATGCTGGAGTTCCCGCCTGTGTGGAGGAAGCAGCGCAGCAGTTACCCTGCGGGGGCCAGGAGGCGTTGGCAGAATTCGGGGTTTGCCTTCGTCGGGCGCCTTCGCTGATTCTGGTCGGTGCCACCCGTTTTCGATGGCCTGGGTCCCGGAAGCGAATCTCGCAGAGGCCAGGGTTGAAGCCATTCGATAGAGCCACGAGCACCGACCTTGGAGCGCGGGCGGGCGTGGCCTCGGCCTTCGACGACGACGGACGATGACAACAACGACCGACGAGGGACGACGGGCGACGGGCGACGCAAAGCCCGAGCTATCTTCACAATGTGGCCGCCTGCCATTCTTGTTCGTCTAGGATGATTTTTTTTGCGCGAGCATTTCGATGCGACAGGGTTCCAGGCTCACTGCGCGTTCACGCGTTGTGCCGTCAACACCTCGCGGGGCCGCTGGCTGACCGACGAGGCCCTCGCGGAAACCATGGGGCAGCTCGAGGGCGTCACTTCGGACATCCTCATGTGCCCACCTGCCGCGTCCACGTGCCTTGGACGGGCTGACCTGGCCGCCGCGGACAAAGAGGCGCACTGTGCAGGCCTGCAGGGAATGCGCTCGCCGAAGTCAGGCCTCGTCGGCTGGAGGCTGGTCTTGTGCCCAAGAGGGGACGGGGGCCAGGCCCAGGCACAAGGGATTCACATGCCCCTGCCAGCTGGATTTTGAATGCACCTGTGGGTGGCAACGTGCGCGCCGTATCCAGCAGCGTTTCTCCCCAAGCAGATCTTGCAGCAAAGGGTTCTCAGTCGAACCCGCGGAAACACGATTGGTCGACCGAAGTTTCGCGTGATACCACATGGGTGACATCGTACAGTCAAAAACCCTAATAAGGACGCGCGACTTTGCTCAGGGTACCCTTGCGTCCTTGCTCTTCCTTGCTCTTGCGTCCTTGGTGTGTTTCGTCGTCCACCGCCCCAGAAATCCCAACTTCGGTTTCCAAGGGTCTTGCGTCCTTACCGCGCGTCCTTATTCGGATTTCTGACTGTAAGAACTCACGGGCCCACGCTAGACAGCGCATCGTCCTGGGCTTCGGACAGACTCCGGGGCGCCCGCTGGGCGCCTCCTCGTGGCGTGGCCTCGGCGGCCCAGCACACGTGGAGCTGCACGCGCCCCGACTCTGGCAGCGGGGGGCCGGAGAACGCCAGGGGTCGCCAAGCGCGTGGCTGACACTGATCGGCCACGGCGCTGTCTTCGTTAACGCGCTTGGCATCGCTCGGACATGTGCATGTTCCTCCGGCGAGGGTCATCGAGGAGCATCCTTGATCACTTGGCGAACAAACAACGCACGAAACCGAAGCAAACACAGGGGATGGACGTCCGAGCGATGGCGCCAGCGCGACGGTTGCCGGGCAGAGGAACGGCCGCGACTGCGGACTTTCACGCCCTGCGGCTCGTGGGGATCTCGGCGGGCGCCGCGGAGGGGGCCCGGGGGTTCGCTTTCTTCGAGAGGGGCGGCGAGCGGCGGGAGAGGCTGCGGCGGGGGGGCCGACAGCGGGGGCGGCCAGTTCGGGGCGCGCTCGCGCCCCGCACTGCCGCCGTCGCTTCGACGGGGGCCGCGTCTGGAGGGGCGCGAGCGCGCCCTCGACTGCGCGCCCATGATGCCCCCCCCCCCCCCCCTGCCCCCCCCCCCCAAACGAGCCTCGGTTTCTCGGGCGGCACGTCAGCCGCAGCTTCGCCAGCGTAGCGGCGGCCAGGAAGGAGACGGCGCGAGAGGCGGCACAGGCCCATGGGGCTGTCTGAGATCTTTCTCGCCCACCCACGCTCTGCCGTGCCCCCGCGGGTGCGCGGCGGCGGGGAGGGGGGGGAAGGGGTCAGCGAGACGCGGGTGGCCCCTGGAGAGACGGTCCCCCGGGGAAGGGCAGCTTCTCCGCCGCAGGTCGGGTTCCAGACGGACAAAGTGTATGAGCTGGATAAGAAGCTGGACCAGGTCTTGCAGAAGACGGCACAATTGGACGAGCTGGAGCTGAAGATGAACCCGGTCTTGAAGAAGAGAAGTGAAAAGTGGGGTACTGCAGGGCACTGCGCATGGCGCGGGCTGGCTCGCGAGGCGGCGGGGCGGACCGCTTGCCCCGCGAACCAGCCGTGCAGGCTGCTGCCCAAGACGGGGCCACAGGACGCCTGCGCACGGGGCCCGCCTGCGCGGGCGGGCGCCGCCAGTCTGTTTTGGCACGCGCCGGGCACGAGCAGCAGGGGGAGGTGCATGCGCCGTTTGGCCGCGATGCAGAACGCCTGCAGTGGTCGGCGATGGGCGAGACCCCCTCGAAGTTATCCAACCATGCTCCCGCAGAGGGGCCACAGGCACCATGCGTCGCCGCAGCCGCCGCCGGGGCCAGGGTGTCCTTGAAAGCTTTCGTGTTGTAGTCGCGTGCCTTCCCAGCGTGCGTCTTCTGGTTAATGCCCGCCCGCCCCTCCACCAGGCCCTGCCACCGGTCCACCGGGGGGCCGTGCCCGCTTGTCAAGCGGGCCTGTGCTGCGTCGGCGGCAGAGCGGGCGCGCCCCAGGCCCGGCCAGCGGCGCCAGAGGCCCACCGCCGTCGTTTCCCGCAGTTCCGCGGCGGCCATCCGGACGCCCGCCTCCCAGGAGGCGAGGAAGGCCGCGGTGCCCCGCGCCACTGCGCTCCCGCAGCCGAATCCGCCCTCGTTGGCCATCATAAAGATTTGAGCCCGCGGGACCTCCGTGACACCCAGCAAGCTGCAGAAGAAGGCCACAACCCCGTCGTCCGCTTTGGTGGCCCAGGCCTCCGTGAGCGGAAGGGCGCGTTGCATGACAGGCTCCGCGCGACAATATCCGACCCAGCTGGAAGGCGTCGAAGGTGGACAGGCCGCGCTGGTGAGGAGGAGTTCGCGAAAATAGCGATCCTGTTTAGCCAGGAGCGCCTCGCCACCTGGCAGCGGCACGTCGGCGCCCAGGGCGACCCCAGCACCGACGGCCGCGCCCTCCTCGGCCAGCCCCTCTGGGACAGCGAAGTCGGTGAGCGGAACGTCCCGCCAGTCCGCGTCCACGTCGTCCTCCGCGCGCGCCAGGGTGGGCCTGGCCGCTTTCGATTTGCCCACCCGGTACTGAGCATAGTGGGCATGCTGCTGGGGCGGCAGAGCGGCGTGCGGGTCCGGGGGTCAGATCTGTGTCTTGGACATCTTCAGCTTCGTGCCGTGGCCCTCGACGCGTGCGCGCCAGGCTTCCAGCCCCGTGAAAACGGCTTCCGCGGAACCCACAAAGTACGTGTCGTCCAGGAGTGCCAGGCAATCCCCGTGCGGGTCGACGGCGCGAACCGCCGTGCGCCCGGCGCCCAGGTCGTCCTCTGTGCCAACCGCCTAGAATCTTGGACCCATGGGACATCCCTGATCCAGTCGCCAGATCTGGGCGACCAGCTGCTCCAGGTGCGCCTCGGCTCCGTTGACGTGGTAGGTGCAGTTCTGCAGCCAGGCGTCCGCCAGCGGGTTCCGGCCGGGGACCTTGGCCTGGATCGATTCCTTGACCAACTCCCTGGGGATGTAACTGAAGGCGTCGCCCAGGTCCACCGCCGCCGCCCAGGTGCCCTGCCGTGCGGTGGCCACCGTGCAGAGTCGGCGGTGGAGGGCGCCGCGCGCGTCTTTGGCCAGGCCCGTTGCTCTCCGACCGCCGCGCGCACCTCGGCGTGGGAGATCCTAACTGCACTGCGCCCCGCCATGCGTCTGGTGACGTTGCCGCAGCCCAGAACGCAGTCGCCCCCAGGCGTGCCTTCGGGATGCCTGCCAGGCGGGCCGCGACGAGGGCGGCGAGAGCCCCGCGCGGGAGGTTGCCTGTGGCGAGCCGTGCGAGCGCGTTGGCCGCGCCTTCAGCGTCGCCCTTGTGGGTGGCCCAGTGCTCGTAGCGCCCGCCGCCTGGCCCCGCGCCTCCGCGCCTGGGGTAGCGGCCGAACTGGCGTCCAGGTGAGCGGCGACCCGACCTCTGAGCTCGGCTGCACCGCGCCCCCCAAGGTTCCGCCGAGCAGCTGCATCGGCCGCGGGGCGCATGTTCGCGTCGGCCTGCCCGGGGGGGCCACCGCTGCCAGGCAGCCTCGGGGCGACCCCGGCGCCTGGCGGGGGCCCCCGCTTGCCGGTGCCCGACGGGCGGGCTGCTGTGTAGTTTCAAACTTGCGGACCGCTGCAGCCGCATCAGCCGCGTCGCCCTGCGGCCGCGCCGCTGCAGCCGCCCGAGACAGCTCGCCCGTTCGCGCAATCTCTGTGACGCGGCGGACCCGGGCCCCGATCTTGTCCCCGCGCCGTCGTCCCGCGGGGCCGCGGCGCGTTTGGTTTTCCATGGCAAGCCATGCAGCGTCCCCGCTGGCCATCGATGATCCACCGGAGGCGTTCTTGGAGTCGTTCGCGCCGCGAGGTCGCCGTGGGGGCGGGGCCTTCGCTGAAGATGAGCCCGCCCAACGCCAGGAACACCTTCCAGAGGTGCTGCGTCGTGCCGGGTGGCGCGTTATCCCAGCCTGCGTGCTCTTGCTCATGAGCGAGGCGCGCTCGTGCCTTGATAGGGCTGATGGCCGCGGCCATGCAGTCTGGACTCATGGCCGTCGAGGGGGCGCTCGTGAGCAAAATGCGTCGCCGAGGAATCGTGCCCCACCAGTCCAGATTAGCGAACTCGATTTCATGGTAAGCGTCATCTGCGCTCAGTTGCGCATCGAGATAGTCGTCGAGCTGGCCGCCATCTCCTGACTCTGGGGGGGTCTCGAGAGAGGGCTGCAAGATGGCCGCGGGGGGCGGCGGCTCAGCCTCGGCGACCTGGAGCGGGTCGGCAGAGTGACGCGGGCCGTAGCCGCGTGAGGCCACCGCGGGGGGGAGGCAATCGGGGGTCTCGGGGCGCCCCTGGCCCCCCCTACCGCGGCGTCTGCGCTCGGCGGAGACTCAGGGGCCTGGACCTCTTGGGGCCCATGGGGCTCCTGTAGCGGGCACTTGTTCGCCCTGGCGCCCGGGCGCCCCCTGGCGCCCTGGCACCTGGGCGCCCCGGCGCCCAGGCACTCGGGCCGGCCACCGAAATCGGCGGCCCACCTCACCTAACCAAATGGATTTGCTAGGGCCCCTGCAGAGGGAAGATCTGATTGGGGAGCTACTACAAACAGTACATCTACTTCTACTACTACTACTACT
The DNA here is from genome assembly GCA_963575745.1 of Prorocentrum cordatum. NCBI lineage: Eukaryota > Dinophyceae > Prorocentrales > Prorocentraceae > Prorocentrum > Prorocentrum cordatum. The sequence continues at coordinate 3,202 of CAUYUJ010001881.1, read as the reverse complement.
TCTACTACTACTGCTACTACTAAAACTACTAAATCCATTATTACTACTACTACTACTACTACTATTACTACTACTACTACTACTACTACTACTACTACTACTACTACTACTACTACTACTACTACCTCTACCACTACTACTATCATTCTTACTACTACTACGACTACTTCTACTACTACTACTACCACTACTACTACGGCTGCTACTACTACTACTGCTACTACTACTATATACTACGGCTACGACTACCAATACCAAGATTGCTACTACCACTACTACTACTACTACTACCACCACTACTAGTGCTACTACTACCACCTAGTACTACTACTACTACTACTACTACTACTACTACTACTATTACTATCATTACTACTACTACTACTACTACTATTACTACTACTACGGCTACTGCTGTTACTACTACTACTACTGCGACTACCTCTACAACAACAGCTACTATTACTATTGCAATTACCACTTTTACGACGACTACTACTACTACTACTACTACCACTACTACTAATTTGTAACTCTAAACTACTAACTACTAGCTATTGCAAAGCTGCGACTACTACTACTACTACCACAATTACCATTACTACTACTACTACTACCACTACTACTACAACTACTACGACTACAACTACAACTAGAACTATAACTAGAACTAGAACTATAACTACAGCTACTACTAGAACTACAGCTACACAACTATTACGTCGATTCCTATTACTAGTAGTCGTAGTAGTAGTAGTAGTAGTAGTAGTAGTAGTAGTAGTCGTACTACTACTACTACTACTACTACTACTACTACTATTACTATTACTACTACTACTACTACTACTACTACCTCTACTACCTCTATTAACTACTACTACTACTACTACTACTACTACTACTACTACTACTACTACTATTACTACTACTAGTACTACTATACTACTACTACTACTACTACTACTACTAGTACTACTACTGCTACTACTCTACTACTACTACTACTACTACTACTACTACTACTACTACTACTACTACTACTACTACTACTACTACTACTACTACTACTACTACTACTACTACTACTACTACTACTACTACTACTACTATAACTATTACGGCTGCGACTACCAATACCATTATTACGAAAGTGCGCCGGTGGATCTCCCTGAATACACTAAAGGGGGCGGGGGGGGGGCTTTCCAGATCCCCCCCCTCCTGTTTCCCGTCAAGGGGGGAGGGGGGGTCCGGGACCTCCCCCCCCCTCCCCCTTCCCCTCTTAAGGGGGGGGGCGACCCCCCCTCCCTCCTTCTCTTGGCGCTGGAAGGGGGGGGGGGGGGTCGGACCCCCCCCCCCCCTCTCCCCTTTTGCGCCGGACAGGGGGCCAGGGGCGGGGGGCTCTCTCGCTTCTCCTTTCTGCATTTGAGATGGTATGTAGGGAGTGCAGAGTTGGGGGTTGGGAGTGGTGAGTAGTGAGTAGTGAGTGAGTTAGTGCGTAGTTAGTAGTGAGTATTGGGTAGTGGGTAGTGGGTAGTGAGTGGCGAGTAGGGAGTAGGGAGTAGGGAGTGGGGAGTAGTGAGTAGTGAATAGTGAGTAGTGTTTACTGATAAGTGAGTAGTGAGTTGCGAGTAGTGAGTAGTGAGTAGTGACTAGTGAGTAGCGAGTAGTGAGTAGTGAGTAGGGAGTAGGGAGTAATGAATAATGGGTAGTGAGTAGTGGGTACTGAGTAGTGTGTGGCGAGTAGTGATTAGTGACTAGTGAGTGGTGGGTAATGCGTAATGCGTAGTGAGTAGTGAGTAGTGAGTAGTGAGTAGTGGGTAGTGAGTAGTGAGTAGTGAACAGTGAGTAGTGAGTAGTGAGTAGTGAGTAGTGAGTAGTGAGTACTGAGTACTGAGTAGTACGTAGCGCTTAGTGACTAGTGAGTAGTGAGTAGTGATGAATAGAGAGTGGTGGGTAGTGGCAGTGGGTAGTGAGTAGTGAGTAGCGAGTAGGGAGTAGCGAATAGTGAGTCGTGGGGAGCGAGTAGGGCGTAGTGAGTAGTGAGTAGTGAGTAGAGAGTAGTCAGTAGTGAATAGTGGGTAGTGATTAGTGAGTAACGAGTAGGGAGTAGTGAGTAGTGAGGAGTGAGTAGGGAGTAGGGAGTAGGGAGTAGTCAGCAGTGAGTAGTAAGAAGTGGTTAGCGAATAGTGTATAGTGAGCGGCGATTAGTGAGAAGTGAATAGTGGGTAGTGAGCAGTGACTAGTGGCTAGTGACTAGGGAGTTATGACTAGTGACTAGAGACTACGTTGTGACTAGTGAGTCGGGAATATTGAGTAGTGAGTAGTGAGTAGTGGGTAGCGGGGAGTGAGTAGTGAGTATTGAGCAGCGAGTATGGGAGTAGCGAGTAGTGAGTACCGAGTACTGTGTAGTCAGTATTGTGTAGGGAGTAGCGAGTAGCGAGTAGTGGGTAGTGAGTCGTGATTTGTGGGCAACGAGTAGTGAGTAGTGAGTAGTGGATTAGTGGGTAGTGGGTAATGAGTAGTGATTAGAGAGTAGTGAGTAGGGAGTAGTGAGTAGTGCTTAGTGACTAGTGAGTATTGAGTAGTGGGTAGTGAGGTGTGAGTAGTGAGTAGTGAGTAGGGAGGAGGGAGTGGTGAGTAGTGAGTAGTGAGTAGCGAGTAGTGGGTGGTGGGTAGTGAGTAGTGGATAGTGAGTAGTGAGTCGTGAGTAGTGAGTAGGGGGTAGTGAGAAGTGAGTTGCAAACAGCGAGGATTCACTAGTGTGTAGTGAGTAATGCGTAGTGCGTACTCTGTGGGGCTGGGGTTAGTGGTTGGGGTTAGGGTTAGGGGTTTGGGTTAGGGTGAGGACTAGGGGTAGGGGTGGCGGGGGTCGGGTTCCGGAGTCCGGTGGTGGCGTGGCGGAAGGGGGGGGGGGTGGTGGGGGGTGGCGGAAGGCGGGGGGGGGGGCGATCGGAACCCCCCCCCCCCCTTTTGAAAGCAGGGAGGGTTCCCGACTACGGTTTCGGGGATAAAGGGGGGAGGGGGGGGGGTTCCGACGAGGATCGGGGGAACGGGGCGACTGCGGTTCCGACGAGGATCGGGGCAGGAAGGGGGTGTACTAACCCCCCCCTTGGGGAGATCCAGCGGCGCACTATTACTACTACCATTACTACTCTTACTACTACTCTTATTACTACTACTACTACTACTACTACTACTACTG
>CAUYUJ010001880.1:616314-621245 GCA_963575745.1 Prorocentrum cordatum | reverse complement strand
ATGTCGAAGGATGGGGGAGACGAAGGGGGAGGGTTGGCCACAGTGCACCGAGAGACTGCACGTGTACTGAAGTGCTCATGGGCCCTTTAGTGGAAGGGCGGGCGGTGTGGAGTGGAGGGGGGATGGGGAGGGCGAACGGGGGGGAGACGAAAGAAGAGCGGACAATACATACGACATGGGGGGAGAGAATGGGCGGGGGGGCCAATAGGCCCCGCGAGGCCCCCCGAGAGACCCACGTTGCCCCAATGTGCCCCTTGGACCGCCACGAGGCCCCCCAAGACGTTCAAAGAAGCCTACAGAAAGCTTCGAAGAGCCATCCGAAGCGACAGCAACGCCATTATCATCCTCCTCCTCCTCCTCCTCGTCCTCCTCCTCTTCCTCCTCCTCCTGTCCTCATCCTCCCCGTCCTCCTCGTCCTCGTCCTCCCCATTTCTACGCCTCATTATCATCCTCCTCCTCCTCCTCGTCCTCATCCCCTCCTCCTCCTCATCCCCCTCCTCCTCCGCTCATGGGTCTGCGCAGGCTGATCCTAGATTTTAGCTCGACTGTTTCCCCAGCTCTTGATCCACTGTATGCTCCCCCGCTTCCCTGAGCCAAGCAACTCGCCTGGGCGCCGTGTTTGGATGGGTTAGTGGGGATACGCGGAGCGTCAAACATTCTCCCCCTCTACCTCCCTCCTCTGCATCAACCACCCTCCTCCATCCATCCGCGCGCCTTCCCGCCCGCCCTCCCCGCGGCCCCGCCTTGTGGATGCGATCGGGGTCTGCCGCGAACTCGTCGGAGCACGACTTGACGAACTCCGTGGTCTCGGTGGCAGCCTTGCCAACGTCGTCCTGAAATTCCTGGGGGGTGGGGGGCGAGGGGGGGAGAAGACTCCGAAGAGACATCTGAAGAGACAGCCATCGCCCGTTTCCTCCTCCTCCTCATCCTCCTCAATTTCATCCTCATTCTCATCCTCCTCATCTCCGTCATCATCCTCATCCTCCGCCTTCTCGTCGTCCTCATCATCATCCTCCTCGTCCTCGTCCTCCTCCTCATCCTCCTCCTCATCCTCTTCCTCATCATCATGCTCCCCATCGCCCCATCCTGGTCTGCACATACGCATCCAAGACTTCAGCTTGACTGCCGTTCATCCATTGTATGATCATCGGCCCCCTTGAGCAAGACAATTCGCATGGGTACCGTTTCTGGATGGGCTGGTGGGCATATTTTGTTTAATCAACAGCCGCAGGCGAGAGCGACCAGCTGCATCAGAGGATGGTGGGGACACGCGAAGCGTCAACAATTCCTGGGGATGTTCGGGGGAGGACCGCGGTGGAGGGCGACTGTCAGTGGGCGGAGCAAGAGGAGGTGGGAGGATGGGCGGGGAGGGCACGCTGGAAATCGTTGGAAACATCGGCCGTCTGAACGTTCGTAGTTTAATGGGGGTCCTCCAACGTAGGGAAGAACATCTGGTTCGGCTCGGTGACCCTCTGGCCGATCATGGCTTTCATCATTGCGTGGTCCAGCAACATCTGCAACCCGCTCGGCAAGGGCCCCGAACCTAATGCAACGAGCCTGTCCTTCACCAATGATCTGAGAGACCCGGCACAACCGTTGATGTCATTCTCAAGCTTCGTCACCTTCCTCTGCCATTTCGTGAACGAGGTCGTGCTCTTCATCGCATACTCTCCACTCGGGCCCTCGCCACTCTGATCGCTGCAATCGTCGTCGCCGCTGTGGACGGACTCGAGGTCATCGCTGGGCGGCTGGGCGGTGCGAGCTCGCTTCCAGGCCGAGCCCCCTGTCGCACGCGAGGGCTGCGGGCGGGACATGGGCGACCCGCCGGGCTGGGGGCTGGGGGGCCGAAGGCGGCGTCCGCCCGATGAACCCGAGCTACGACCGATGCCAATCACAGCCTTGTGGAGCCTCGCGTCGAACGTGCAGCCGTCGTCATCTTCCTCTACCTCGTTCTCGTATGCCGCCAGGTCGCTCTCCTCTGGGCCCCTGCCCCCGCACACACACACACGCATACAGGCGAGGAGTTCGGCGATGGGACGGAGGGTGAGACGGGCGAGGTGGAGGACGAATGGGGGGATGAGAAGGATGATTGAATGGACGGACGGCGCTTGCAGGGCACAGGGCCATTCACAGGACTGCCAGGAAGTAACAACAAAAAACCAAAACTTGCCCTTGAATTGCACCCCTGTGGTCATAAACGCCAAATAAACACGGAACCAGTCAGGACGGGGGCCCCCTGGGGGGCCCAGCGGATAAGCCGTCGGGTGTGTCCGCGACATCATATTACCGTGCTGATGGGTAAGTTTTTCTACCACCCTTAGGGGCGTGTGCGGTGTGTATGTGTGTTCGTGTGTGCGCACGTGCGTGCGTTGTGTGTGTGGTTTGTGTGTGTGTGTGGGTGTGTGTGTGTGTGTGTGCGTGCGTGCGTGCGTGCGTGCGTGCGTGTGTGTGTGTGTGTGCGTGTGCGTGCGTGCGTGCGTGCGTGTGTGTGTTTGTGTGGGTTTGTGTGTGTTTGTGTGTGTCTTTGTGTGTATGTGTCTCGGTCTCCCCATCCTCCGCCTCATACACGCCTCATCCTCCGCCTCATCCCCCGCCTCATCCTCCGCCTCATCCTCCGTCTTGATTCCTCACGTGGTGGGTGTCCTTGGGGTTCTTCGTTGTGTTGTCGCCAGCTGTGAGCTGGCGGCCGATCTCGCTCTGATCCGCCCAGAGGACGAAGTCCTCGATGGTGACAAGCACCCGCGTGGGCTCTGACTCGGGGCCGTTCTGATCTGTCTCGCACTTGCTGTCGGCCCAGTGAGAAGGTGAAGTGTGGAGAGGGGGCCGTGTCGCTCTTTGTACTGAAAGGGGTGTAACCACGGATTGGCCCGTACGCCTCGGCGAATAATGGCGGGCATGCCGCTGTGGGGAAGGGTGATGGGGGGGGGGTGGGCGCCGCCGTCTGCGTCGTGACGCCTACGTCCGACAGATATGGACTGATCTTCGTGACACCGACGACGACGACGATGACGACGTTGAAACGACGACGACGACGGCGGTCACAATGCCGTAGTGCACACGCCGTTGAACGTCACGGGACTTGCATTCGCATGCTCCCCGAGTCTGGGAAATTGCGAACGCAGAGGGCCCCGAACTAGACGGCTAACGGGAGATGAGACGTCGATAGCGACACGATCCGAGCGAGCGCGAGCGCAAGCAAGCCTACCGCTCGCCCCCCGCCTCCTTGCGAGGCGCGTCGGACGTCGGGCGACAACGACGGATGACGACGACGACGATGACGGACGAGACGACGTCGACGTCGACGGGCGACGACGATGACGACAACGACGACGACGGAGTACGGCGTCGATGGCAACAGGGGGGCGGCGGGGGATGGTGGGGCTGCCTCCATCTCGCTGAGCCCGTGCTCTGCCTTGAAGTGCTCGATGTAGCGCCACTTCGTCATGAACACGCCCTTCGTGCCCTTCTGGCTCACCTCACAAGCAGGGCGACGGAGAGCGACAAACAAGAACTAGGAGTATACGAGGGAGAGGGAGGGGGGAGAAGGAGGGAGCGACATTCCACGAGGAGATGAATCTCACCCGTCCTCGCAAAACAAGCATTGATGCGTTGAGATACTGAGGCGAGGGGGGTGGGAGGGGATGGTAGAGGGGCGGCAGGAAGATGGGGGAAGGGGGAACATGCCAACCCCTGCTGACCTGGGAGCGCTTGTAGATGCGATCGAATCGGCAGTAGTCGAAGCTGCCCCGAGAGAAGCCGCGGCCCTTGGACTTGCACTCGGCGGCGTACCGCTTCAAGAAATCAGCCCATTTCTCCCCGCCCTGGCTCTGAAGTTGCGTGGACTTCTTCTCCTGTGCTCCTCCCTGCCGCTTGCTGTCGAGCCTGGCCGACCTAACCAACGTCGTGTGGGGTCTGCAGAACTTCTCGCGATCGACTCGCTTGCACTCGCAAGCGGGGTAGCAGCACATGTCGGCAGTCGGTTGCTGCTGCTGTGGCTGAGTTCTCTGTCGTTTCTTTGGAACCCCTGCTGCTGCTGCTGCTGCTGCTGCTGCTGCTGCGCCTGCGTCCCCGTCTGCATCGTCGCCGACCCCTGCGAGCCCTGAAGAACGTCGGGGGCCCCGTTGGCGACGACCCTGTTGGCGAGCGGCCCCGAACTGCAACTGCACGGACGGAGGGCATCCAGCTTCCGACGGGGGGCGCTGCCCCCCGTAAAAAGCCAGTTGCCCTTCCACCCGTGCCTTGGCGGTTCGACGACGCCCAGCCCACGCCTCGGCCGTCGGCGGCGCCGTCGGCAAGTCGCCGCCGCCGTCCACTGTAACCTCGAACATCGCAGCACCTCGCGTGGTTCCCCACTCGACGTCTTCGCAACTTTCCTCAACCTTTTCGGCCCCCTCATCATCCCAGAACCCGTGAGCGCCGTCGGCATCGTATTCGCCACTTCGAGCCTTCTCATCTACCTCGCATGCTACCCTTATCGCCCTCCTCGTCATCACTGCCGCGGTCATCGTCGCCCTCCTCCCGCCTCACCCCTCGCCCTCCTCGCTCCTCATCTTCCTTGCCCTCGTAGTCCTCGTCATCGTCCCCCTCGCTCCTCATCCTCCTCGCACTGGCTGAATGGTGGGCGGGGGTGGGCCCTCCAACGGCACCGCGGGCGGCCCGCGCGGCGCCGAAGACCAGCCCGAGGCTGCGGACGTCCCCGAACGGGGCTCGGCCCGAAAAGCTCGGGGCAAGGAGCGCGCTCGGAGCGGGGGCAAAGGAACGCGGTGACCTCCGCTTCCTCCTCCTCCGCCTCCTCCTCCTCCTCCTCCTCCTCCTTCTGTCCCCCCCCCTCTCCTCCTCATCCTCCCCCCCCTCCTCCTCCTGCTCCTCCTCCTCCTCCTCCTTCCTCCCCCCTCTCCCCCCGTGGAAACAGACCTCGGCCGATCCTGTTC
>CAUYUJ010001880.1:586314-613814 GCA_963575745.1 Prorocentrum cordatum | reverse complement strand
AGCCGAATCTTAGTACCTAGACGTAGCCTTCAGCTGAGCCCGAGGCCCCGTCCTGACCGTCAGCCCAAGCCCAACCATAACCCTAGCACAGATCCTTAACCCTATGATTCGCCATAGCCCTAGCCGCCCCACCAGCGCTTCTTCGCTTGCCCTCAGCCGCAATTCTAGCTTTCGCGCGAGCGCAACCTACATCTGCGCATGCCACGTAGGCGCAAGCCCCTCCCCCCCCCCCCCCCCCCCCTCACCCCCCTCCCCCTCACCCAGCGAGGCGTGCATTTCGCAGAGCGCAAGCTCCTGGCGCGAAGCCTGCCCAGGGCGCAGTCTGCCCAAGAGCATATTTCCCATGGCGCAATCTCGCACTACGCAATCTCAGCAGGGCGCGGCGCGCCCCCCTGCGCACCGCCTTTCCCGTCGCGCAACCTCTCCATACCGTCATCTTCCCAAGCGCGAACTCCCCAGGCCGCAATGCACCCAGAACGCAAACCCTTCATGGACTTCACGGCGCGCCTCCCCCTCCCCCCCCCCCCCCTCCTCTCCCCCCCCTCCCCCCCCCCACCCCCCCCCCACCCCCCCCCCCGCCCGCCCCCCCCCCCCCCCCCCCCCCACCCCCCCACACACACCCGCCCACCCCACCCCACCCCACCCCGCCCCGCCCCGCCCCGCACGCACCCGTCCTTTCCCAATTCCCAGCGCGCAACTTCTCCAGATCGCAATCTCACCAGGTCGCAGTCTACCCAGAACGCAAACCCCCTGAGACGCAATTTCCCTTTGTAGGCCCCCCATAGGGCACCGAGGGCGCAAACTCCCTGGGCGCAATCTCTCCCAGCGCCCACCGCCCTCCCAGCGCGCAATCCCCCCACGGCGCAATCCCCCTAGCCCAGTGGCCCCCTCCCACCCCTCCCCACCAGGGCGCAATCCCCCCAGAACGCAACCTCCCGAGAGCGCAATCTTTCTCTGGTGCGCAGTCCCGCCACACTTCCACGAGCCCTCACCCTCCCTCTCTCTCTCTCTCTCTCTCTCTCTCTCTCTCTCGCTATTAATTTCTCTCTCTCTCTCTCTCTCTCCCTCTCTCTCTCTCTCTCTCTCTCTCTCTCTCTCTCTCTCTCTCTCTCTCGATTTCTCTCTCTTTCTCTCGCGCCCTCCCCGCGCACGGGTGCCCCGCGCCCCGAGCTGGCGGGGCGGCGCTGCCCCCGCCGCGTCTGAGCGGCCCGCGCCCTCGGGAACGATTCCAATGCCCGCGCCCCCACCCCCCCCCCCCCCCCCCCCCCCCCCACCCCGCACCACAATTTTTGACATTTTAGCCAAAACCCGATAACCCCAACAATTTTCCAACGTTGCGCAACTCCGTCGCGCTGTTTCGCACGTTGCCGCGCGGTTTCGCGTTTTTTTTCGCACGTGCCCGCGCGGTTTCGCCAGCGTTCGCGCTTGTTCGCGCCCGTTCGCATGTTTTTTCGCACTTTTCGCGCCTCGTTCGCATTATTTTGCACGCGTTCGCGTTTTTTTTTTTTTTTTTTTTTTTTTTTTTTTTTTTTTTTTTTTTTTTTTTTTTTTTTTTTTTTTTTTTTTTTTTTTTTTTTTTTTTTTTTTTCTAAAGTTCCGTACCGTTCCGCACTTTTCCGTTTTTTTTCGTAATTTTCAGCTCTTGCGCGCATATTTTCGCACGTTTCGCATTTTTTTTCGCGCATGGCGCTATTTCGGTACCTCGCTCAAAAACATGTACGGGAGATGTACGGGAGATGTACTGGAGATGTACGGGGGTGCACGGGGGCGCACGGGGGGTGTGCGGGAGATGTACGGGAGATGCACTGGAGATGTACGGGGGTGCACGGGGGGCGTACGGGAGATGCACGGGAGATGCACTGGAGATGTACGGGGCGCGTTCGGCGACGACGCGGGTGACAAACGGCCAGAAAAAAATAAAAAACCTCAGAAAAAAAACATAAAAGCACAAAAAAAAAAACCAGAAAACGTTGAAACGCAACCAAAAAAAACCAAAACGCAACCGAAAACGTTGAAACGCAGCCGAAAACATTGAAACGCAACCGAAAACGTTGAAACGCAACTGAAATCCATCTGTTTCTATGTAAAAAAACAGAAACGCGCAGACAAACGCGAAAAAACATGCCCCCACCCATCCACCACACCGCCGCGCCATTCCGCACCCCCACGCACCCCCCCATCACCCCGCCCCACGCCCTCACACGCCAGTTTCCCGCATCCCATCCCTACCCAACGCACCCACGCACCCCGCGCCCCGCCCCCCCCCCCCCCTCCTCCAAACACGGAGAAACAAACAACGCACCACTTACCCCCGCCCCCGCCCGCCCGCCCGACACCTCACGCACTCGCGCCCGCTCGCCGCCCGCGGGCGGCGAGCGAGGGCGAGGGCGCGCGAAGTGACGGGCGGAGCGCTGGCGCGAGGGTAAGTAGCAGGCTGGCGGCCTCCAGTTGCGCTTCCAAGTCCCAAGTGCGTCGGTGTCTTCAGCGCGGCAAACAAGTTTCTTCGTCAAGTCAAGTCGCCGTCAAGTCTCTTCCCTTTCCCCGCTCCCCCTGCGCCCCCCGCGCCCCTGGCCCCGCGCCAGCAGGCAGGGGCAACAGGGGCGCGAAGGGCGGGGCCTCTGCGGCCGCCCGCGCCCAGCAGCTCAGGGCCCTGGCGGGCGGCGGAAAGGGGGGGCGGGGGAGGAACTCAGGGAACGGGCGAGGGGGAAGGGGTGATGGGGTGGGCGGCATGGGTGGAAGAGAAGAGCGCGGGGAGGGAGAGGCGGATGCAACTGCGCAGAGAACAAGAGAGAGAGAGAGAGAGGGAGAGAGAGAGAGAGAGAGAGAACGAACGAACGAGCGATAGAGAGAGAGAGAGAGAGGAAGAGAGGGAGGGGGTCCGAAATGTCGCCCCTTCCTTTCCCCCTATGTATGTTTATATCCATATCTTTCTGTGTGTACATATACATATGTATATATATACACACATATATATATATATATATATATATATATATCAGTCTGCCCCTCCCTCCCCATATCATTTTCACTCTATACACCGATGCATATACATGCATGCGTATCGTTATCTCTGGGTGGGTCACCCGTTTAGACCATCATGCAAACGCATGTATGTATAACATTTATTTGCGTACGCGCATATACAGGCAGTTGGCTATGTATGTATGTGCATAGCGAGGTATTAATATTATGGGAATACTGTACACGCACACGCTTTCACCATACGGCCACGGCTCCACGACACAACCTACATATATCATATAGCCAACGTCACCAGCGCCGTGCCTCGAGGGCGCGCGCGCCATCGAGGCACAATTGCGTCGGTAGGTTGGGAGCGCGCTCCATCACAAGGTAGAGTGGTGCGCGCGTGCCCCGAAGGCGCGCACGCACCCGACCTACTCCCCAACGGCGTTGGTGGCGATGCTGGCGACGAGTAAGATGATGATGATGATGATGATGATGATGATGATGATGATGATGACGAGGTCCACCAACATGATGGCGATGATGATGCTGATGATGATGATGCTGATGATGATGATAATGATGATGATAATGATGATGATGCTAATGATGATGATGCTGATGATAATGGTGATGATAATGATGATGATGCTAATGATGAGGATGATGATGGTGATGGGGATGAAGAGGATGGTGATGATGATGATGGTGATGATGATGATGGTGATGATGATGATGATGATGATGATGATGCTGATGCTGATGGTGGTGATGCGGATGAGGAGGAGGAGGAGGAGGAGGAGGAGGAGGTTGACGATGATGCTGGTAATGGCGGTGGCGACGTGGGTGACAATGGTTGCACATGAGTGTGGCGATGGGAAAACCCATTCCGCGCATGTGCGTCGCGCATTGCGCGCGCATGTGCGTCGCGCATGTGCATTGTGTGCATGTACGTTGTGCGCGCGTGCGCCCTGCATTGCGCGTTGGAGGCCGCTGGGTGAGGGCGTGCCAAAAGAGCGGGTAAGGTACCATGAAAGCCTTTGGAGACAAGCCATCCACTTTCATAATCTAAGGCGGCGGCAGAAGGGGTACCCGATTGAGGAATGATTGAGCTTGTGGCCAAGTGCGCGAGGCGCGCCTAGACGGCCACGCTGGGACACCGAAATGGCATCGTGCATCATTCCTCGCTTGGGGAGGGGCGCCGAAGACCGAGGATGCGGAGCGGTACGCCGACAGCACGTGTTTCGACTGGTGTGGTCTTGGGTGTTTCGACTGGCGGGGGTGGTCGGGGGGATGAGGGAGAGGAGGAGCGTTTCGGCTGCACCATGGCTAAGCTGGCGCCTGCCCTGCCGAGCGCCGAGGGCGCCCGTGCCGATAAGCTCAGCCTGGTACTCGATGTCGGCGCACCCGCCGATGAGCTCAGCCTGGAACTCGATGTCGGCGCACCCGCCGATAAGCTCAGCCTGGAACTCGACGACGGCGCACCCGCCGATAAGCTCAGCCTGGAACTCGATGTCGGCGCACCCGCCGATGAGCTCAGCCTGGAACTCGATGTCGGCGCACCCGCCGATGAGCTCAGCCTGGAACTCGATGTCGGCGCACCCGCCGATAAGCTCAGCCTGGAACTCGATGTCGGCGCACCCGCAGATAAACTCAGCCAAGTACCCGATGATGGCGCACCCGCCGATAAGCTCAGCCAAGTACCCGATGACGGCGCACCCGACGATAACGTCAGCCTGGTACTCGATGTCGGCGCACCCGACGATAAGCTCAGCCTGGAACTCGATGTCGGCGCACCCGCCGATGAGCTCAGCCAAGTACCCGATGACGGCGCACCCGACGATACGCTCAGCTTGGTACTCGATGTCGGCGCACCCGACGATAAGCTCAGCCAAGTACCCGACGACGGCGCACCCGACGATAAGCTCAGCCAAGTGCCCAATGTCGGCGCACCCGACGATAAGCTCAGCCAAGTGCCCGATGTCGGCTAACCTGGGGATAAGCTCGAGCTGGTACCCGACGACGGCGCACCCGACGATCAGCTCAGCCAAGTGTCCGATGTCGGCGAACCTGAGGATGAGCTCGGGCTGGTGCCCGACGACGGCGCACCCGACGATAAGCTCAGCCTGGTACTCGATGTCGGCGCACCCGACGATACGCTCAGCCTGGTACTCGATGTCGGCGCACCCGCCGATAAGCTCAGCCGAGAACCCGATGACGGTGAACCTGCCGATGACGGCGAAGTTGCACTTGCCGATGTCGGAGGGAGCCTGGCCAGCGGACGGGCGGGGGGTCTGCTCCCCATGTCCTCCACCCCGCCCGCTCCTCCCCTGGCACTCCTTCGCTCTGGCCCACCGTTCCTCCTCTCCGCCTCTTCTGCCTTTCCCCACCTTCCCTGCCGTGCCTGCCCCTTTCTCTCCCGCCCGCCACGTCATCATGGCGCCTCCGCTCCGCGTCGGCGGGCGGTGTGGGGCACGATCCAACACTTTAGTCGCTGCTGCTGCTGCTGCTGCTGCTGGAACTGCCACTGCTATCACTGCTGTCGTCCGCTGCGAGCGCCGCGGATGCGGCGTCGCGGAGCGCATCTCTGATCGGCTGCGCGGGGAGCGCACCCGACTGCCAAGCTATTTGCAGGTCGTGAGGGGCATGATCGCCAGGGGGCGGGAGCGCAGACTCGAGCTGGTCTGCAGTATATGCCCCGACGGGCGGCAACTGCTCGGGTTCGACGCTCATGTGCCCGCCACTCTTCTTCCTATCTCTGAGGCCGTACCCCGCCAGACACCAGCCCTTTAGGGCCAAACGGACCTCATCCATGTTCGAGCCGTCGGTCTTGACCTTTCTGCTTTTCGTGCACATCGTGTTCACGTGGTCACCTTCATCTCTGTGGAATCTGCATGTGGCCTGCATGCGAATGTCGACTGTGACGCCATTTCGTTTTTGCACCGAGCACGTGAGCCTGAAAGGGCCGAAGGCCCCAGACTCTGGGTTCTGGTTGTGCCTGCGCGGTGCGGCCGCCACCGCGGGAGCTGGTGGCGGCGGCGGCGGCTCTGGGGGCGGTGGTCCCGTTGGGGGCTCGGGCGGCTGTGGGCCTGGCGGTTCGGGATGGGGGGGGTGCGAGGGGGGCGATCGCTGCTGCTCAGGCGGCCCCTCGGGCTCTGAGCGTGGAGATGGTGGCTGCGGCCCTGGCGACGCTGGCGGCGTCGGCGCGCCTGGGGGCGTCGCCGCGCCTGCGGCCCCGACTGAGGGTGGAGATGGCGATCGGGGCCCTGGCGGCCTTGGCGACGCTGGTGGCGTCGGCCCGCCTCCGATCGGCGTCGCGGTGCCTCCGACGGGCGTCAACGGAGAAGGGCCCAGCTGATCTGTTGATACATCGGGCGGCGCCCCTGGAGCGGCTGGCGAACGAAGCTCTGGCGAGCGAGCCCACGATGGCGAATACTCTGCGTCGGCGGTGTCGGGATCCTCGGAACCATCTGCGCCCTAGGGCGGCGAAAACAAACAAAACGGCACGCATGCACCCACCTCTCGACTAGCCACGTGCGATAAACAAGCACATGCACACATTCGCAGAAATTCTGTGTGTCGCTGCACGGGGACCAAGGTTCGCATCAGAGGGGTTACACACGTCAAACACTAAAGAACGACGCATCTGGGTCGCTGGCCGCGGTCGGTGGGTGCACGCATACCGCTGTCGCGTTCTCTCCGAACGCCTCGCCCCCGCTGCCCTCCAGGATAACACATGCCTTATGGCTCTATGGGGTAGGGTGCGAGGGTGGACGGGCCAGGGCCTGGGGAAGGTTGCACAACGACCACTCGAACGCTCTCGCCATGCCTCTGGTGCCTTCCCCCTCCCTCACACTACTCGGCATGCCATGTCCTACCCGCCCACTTCAGACCGCCCCCATCCTGATGCGTGTGCCGCTCCATCATACGCCCCATGTTCCACCGTCCTCCACATTTGTACCCACCCCCCTCCTCCTCCATCCCAGTTGCGACCCTCTTCCCCCTGCTCCACCTCCTTCAGATCTCCGCGCGAGCGCAGTCCCGCCTCGCCTCTTGACAACCCGAAGGCGTTGTCGGAGCTGCGTGCCAGTGGCCCGCTCGGCTCCAGAAAGGAGTGACAGACAACACATGGTGTTTACAGTGTTTAGCACATGTGAGCGGGCAGGCATGTTGCGAAATGTCGTGTCAAGGCGTTTCGTGCTGGAGCCCCACATGGGGCCACGAAACGTACGAGGGACTTGCCGAAGTGAGTGTGGGTGACGCATGGAACCTTCGGTGGACCTCCATATGGCGAGGGGTTTGCCGATGTGTGTGAGTGTGTGGCTGACGCATGCGGGCGGTCTCAATGGGACCTTCGGTGGAGCTCCCTATGGGGACACGAAATGTGTGAGGGGAGTGCCGAAATGTGTGTGTGTGTGTGTGCGTGTGTGTGTGTGTGTGTGTGTGCGTGCATTCGGTAGGGTCCCGTGCGGGGCAACTAAAAGTGCAACGGGTGTGCCGAAATGGGAGTGCGTGACGCATGCGGGCGGCGCCACTGGGACCTTCGGTGGAGCTCCCAGTGGGGCCACACAGCGCGTGAGGGGTGTGCCGAATCGGGTGTGCTTGACGCGTGCGGGCGGTCCCACTGGCGGAAGATACAACGATCGTCCTAGTCCTCCTCATCCTCCTCCTCCTCCTCCTCCTCCTCCTCATCCTCCCCCTCATCATCATCATCATCATCATCATCATCACCATCATCATCATCATCATCATCAACATCATCATCATCATCATCAGCATCATCATCATCATCATCATCATCATCCTCATCCTCATCCTCATCCTCATCCTCATCCTCATCCTCTTCATCCTCATCCTGCTCCTCCGTTTCCTCATCCTCATCGTCCTCCTCGTCCTCGTCCTCGTCCTCGTCCTTCTCCTCCTCCACCTCGCCCGTTCGTGGCCTGCGCAGGCTGGTCCAAGACTTCAGCTAGTCGGCCTGTCCAGATCTTGATCCACTGTAGGCTCTTCAGCTTCCCTGAGCAATGCAACTCGCATGGGCACCGTTTCTGGATAGGCAGGTGGTGATACGCGAAACGTCATAATTTGCATAATGTGCATATTAGGTAATAATGGCCTTAGTAATGGTTGTGGTTTTCGTATGTGTATCAATATTGTTATTATTACATATAGTATTATTCTTTATTCGCAGTATTAGCAGTACTATTATTAGTAGTGGTGGTATTAGTACTAGTAATAATAATAGTAGGAATAGTAGTAGTAGTAATAGACGTAGTAGTAGTAGTAGCAGTAGTAGTAGTAGTAGTAGTAGTAGTAGTAGTAGTAGTAGTGGTGGTAATAGTAGTAGTAGTAGTAGTCGTAGTAGTAGTAGTAGTAGTAGTCGTAGTAGTAATAATAATAGTAGTAGTAGTAGTAGTGGTAGCCGTCGTAGTAGTAGTAGCAATAGTAGTAGTAGTAGTCGTAGTAGTAGTAGTAGTAGTAGTAGTAGTAGTAGTAGTAGTAGTAGTAGTAGTAGTAGTGGTAGTAGTGGTAGTAGTAGTAGTAGTAGTAGTAGTAGTAGTACTAATACTAGTACTAGTACTAGTTCTAGTACCAGTAGCAATGCACTTTGTAGTAGTATTAGTAGTAACACAATCATAGTTTAAGTAGTCGTGGCCGTAGCCGCTGCAGGCTACAAAACAACACGACCCTGCCAGTGGCAATCGCGCGGCGGCCGCGCGGATCGGGCACTGGCGGTTCGAACGGACCGCTGTGCAACCCCTGGCCCCTTTAAACCCAGTGGTCCGCCAGGGGCGGCGGCGCAGCAGCCGCGTCCTCGAGGGCTGGCGGGGCAACAGCGGCGCCCTGGGCTGCAGCGCCGTCCTCGAGGGCTGGCGCGGCGGCGGCGGCGGCCATCGGCCGCCGTATCGCTGCCTTCTTCTGCGGCACTCCCCAAGCGTCGTCCTGGAGAGCCACCCGCTTCTGAGCTGGACGGACGGCGCCCGCGATGAGGGCGTAGTCCCTGTCGGCGAGCCCGTGGGCCACGACCGATTTACCCTGCAGGAGAGCCCGAATGTACGCGGGGCAGATCTTCTTCTTGGAGGCCTGGTAGAACCACACCTTGGCGCCGCCCTTGGGGTCGTACGGAGCGGGGGGCGGTCGTGGCAGAAGCTGGCCCGCGAACCCCTCGCTGGACGCGTCCAGGAGCAGCTCGAACAAGGTCTTGTCCTCATGGTGTGTGTGGGGTGGGGGAGGGTGCACGGCAGTGTGTGTGTGTGTGTGGGGGGGGGGCATGCTCTGTGGGCGGGTGGCGCAGGGGCGCGACCACCCGCCCACAGAGCATGCCCTCAAAAAAATTTCCCCGCTGTGGAATCCTTGTCCAGGACACCAGGCCTGGCCGTCAGCGCTGGGGCTGGCTTCGCGAGCTTCTCGAAGGCGGCCAGGTCCCGCATGCCAGCGGGGCTGATGTTCCAACGGTCGAGCTGGTCGCCAAGGTCCCCCGCCTGCCTGTCCACGAGGCCAGCCTCCTCCAGGGCCTCCAGGGCGCGGGAGGGCGGCGCGAGCAGAGATGTCTCTGCGCCAGGGAGAGCCCCCGCCACCACCATGTCAGTCATCGCCTCGGACGCATTCCCGTAGAGGTCCCTGGGCACGCTGGCGGGCCACGCCCGCGGCTGGTAGAACACGCCGCCCTCTGCCTGCCACTGGAGGAAGTCCAGGTGCAGACGCGGGAGCGCCTCCAGATGGCGCCTGTGGAGCAGCGACGTGGAGCCGACGTCTATTGCTGCGTCGAAGTCGTGGTCATCGGCCACGGCGGCCTCGCCAGCCCGCACCCCTGTCAAAGCCACCAGGAGCTCGGTGGACCCGTCTAGTCGGTCGTACCCGAAAACGTCGTGCAGAGACACGGCCACGTCATCGTGTGTGAGGTTGGAGCTGTGCGGTTTGATGATCTTCCGACTCGCGTGCGTCTTGTGCACCACCTTGAGGAGTGTGTGCTCGTGTGGCTCCATCGCAGGTGGGACACCACCAGGCGCTGCCAAATCCAAACCGCCTTCAGGACCACCCGCGTGGGCAGCAGCACCCGCGGGCAACATCAAAGGTGGCGTGTATTCCTCGTCTGTGAGAGTCAGCACCGCAGGCGCGTCAAGCCGCCGTGACCCAGAGAACGCCGCGCCCATGTCAGGGAACGCGCCGCGCGGGAGGGCCATCGAGTAGAAAGCGTCTCGCCTGCACGTCTTCCTGAAGTGCTGAAGTGCTGCCGCTGAAAGGAACCTAAGCCCGTGGTGCGTGGACTGGTCTGGCCGAGGCCCCTCGCTTGGTCGCTTCTCCTTCGGGAAAGCACCCTTCAAGGCTGTGTGCTGCTTCTGCTGGGTCGCTGGGTCAAGACGGTAGATCACGTTGGTGGCCGCGCTGGCGCGGACGCGCCCATGCTTCGTGAACTCCGCAAAGACAGTGGGGTGCGCGTGCAGTCCGAAGGCCTCCAACAAACGCTCCGTTGAACACCTGATGCGGCCCAGGTCGTCGGCCGTCCGCTGAAGGAGGCCTGGATCGGCCTTCATCCGTCTGCGGAAGTCAGGCAACTTCAGGTGCACGTTCACAAAAGCGCCCCCCGCGTGCGGCGAACGCGACGAGGAAAGCTTGTTGAGGCGGTGCTTGGCCTCGATGGGCCGCTCTGCAACGGGTACGCCGAGGACCATCCCAGCGACCTGCCTGAGGCCAGGGAGGCTGCTCAGAGGGGCACCGTGCTCTGTGAAGGCCACAACCTCGCCCCGCAACGGGGGCGAGGGGTCCAGCGTGCGCGCGGCCAGAGGCCACAAGCCACTGCGCGTGGACTCGTCGAGGGCCTCGTATTCCTGGAGGCAAGCCAGCAAACCAGAGCGCGCCGTGTCTTCCGAGGCCCCGCCCGCATCAATGGCCCCCAAGACGCAGAAGCGGTGAGGCAGGAAAGCCCAATGACTATACTTGCTCTGGATGACCTCCATGAGAGCTGTGCGCGCGCACTCCCAGTCCCGCACGATGAAGTCGCGGTCCTGCTCCCGCAACCCGTGGCAGCGGACCAGGAGCAGGCCCAAGGATTGGTCCACCAGGTCGCGCAAGTACGTCTTGTGCTGGCCGGCGGCGAGATCAGGGGCCCGCCGCCCCCGCATAGGGCAAGTGGAGAACTTCACACCTGTCTCCCCGACGAAGGCCACCCGCCTCTTGAAGTAGGGGCGGCCTGGGGCGAACCCGTCCTTCATGCGGAAGTCCTCTGCGTGGCAGGGGCACGACTCCAGGAAATTCTGGAATTCGTACAAGCAGCCGTGCACGGCGAAGAGCACGGCATGCCCGTAGACCCAAAAGGCTGGGTCGCGTACTGCCTTGGCAGGACACTAGGGGTGGAGAAACCCCCGTCGAAGTAACCGAACACTGGCCGCCTTCACAATCGAGACCACTACAACGAACGCAGCGCCACGCATACACTGATGCGTGGCGCTGCCACGTGGCTTTGAGGAGGAAAGGCGGGGAGAGGAGCGAGGAAGGGGAGGGAGGAAGGGGAGGGGGGAGGGGGAGGGAGGAGGGGGGGGAGGAGGGGAGGGGGAGGGAGAGGGAGGTAGAGGGGGAGGGAGGAGGGGAGGGGGAGGGATGGAGGAGGAGGGGGAGGGGGAGGGGGGAAGGGGAGGGAGGAATGGAGGGAGAAGGACAGGGAGAGCGGAAGGGGTGGAGGGAGAGGGGGAGGAGGGCAAGGAATGTGAGGGGATGGAGGCAGGAGGGGTTCAGACGACGAAGGGGGACGACGACGATGATGACGACAACGACGGCGGACAAGACGCCGAACTCTCGATCCCTGTGGCAGCCTGCCGTCGCGGGCGGGACAGCGGTCCGCCAGAACGGGCGACGGTGCCTGCCACGGTTCCTCGGCGATGTTTCGGCGAGGACGACAGGACGGGGGCGAGGCCAAGAGGACGATGATGATGATGATGATGATAATAATGATATGGGCGTTGATGATCGTAACGGAGGAGAGGAGGGATGATGATGGTGATGATGGTGATGATGATGGTGATGATGGGCGTTTCGCTTGTGACAATCCTCCGAATGAATGGACTTGGGACTTGTAGCCTGTGGATGTGCACAGAGCGTTGAACTATCGACAGGGGTCTTGCCCTGCGAGACGGCCAGTGCTCGAGTTACTTCGACAGGTGTTTCCTCCCAGCCCTGTGGCCCGCGACCTCATCAATCAGCTGCAAGTCGGCGTCCGTGGTCTCCTCCTCGCCGTCGGCGGGCGGCTTCTGCGCACGGGCTTCACCAAGGTCAGGGTCCAAGCTCGCGCAAGCTGGGCGGCCGTCGTCCCCAGAGCGGCGTTTGAAGCGGTCCAGGTTCCAATGTGTCCGAAGCCCATGCTCCGCGAATTGAAGCTGCTGGAGCGCTGGTATCCATGAGCCGAATCTCCATTCTGTCGGTTTCGTGCACACATCTCGCAGAGGCTTGTGGTGAACGGCGGCCTCGGGGCTATCGAAGCAGCGCTCAAGTAACCTATCTTTTGTGAACTTGTTGCACAGCAAGAGTATCAGCGGCTTGGCCCGCTTGAGGTACCATTCCATGTTAGTGAACGCCTTGAGCACGTCTTGCAGAGCATTGTTGGTGATATGCAACACTCCCGCCACCTGGAGTGCCCCATCAAAGAATGCTCGCTCAGTGGGCGTTGCTGCACCTGCGCTCCTAAGAGAGCCCACAGCATCGGGGCCAAGGGGCTGGGTCCACGCAGCGGCTTCGCTAGAGCCTGCTGCGCCGCCGCCGCAATCAGGCTCCGTCTCAAAAGTAAACGGCTGCGCTCTGTCGCCGCCTGCTTGCGTCCCGTCGGCGCCGTTGTCGTCGCCCCCGCCAAAGCCCGCGGGCGCAGAGCCGTCGTCCAGCATGGTGCCGAACATTGTGCCGCCAGCGTCAGTATCCATAACATCACACTCCATTGGCACGGCGCCGCTGTCGACCGTGATGTCGAAAAACTCGTCCTCAATCTCGGGAAGATGGGGCGCTGCGGCGCCGTCGTCCATCGTGACCTCGAAAGCGGGCGCGGGCGCTGGCGGCGCTGGGGCAGCCTCTCGGTCAACAGCCATGGCACCGTGAAGGCCGCTGTCGTCGGGGAGCACGACGAAGTCCATCCAGTGGGGGAACGCCTGCGTCAGATCGACCGCTCGGGCTCCAGCAAGTTTAGATTCGGTGCCCATATCTGTGGTAAGTGCCAAGATCCTCTGGGTTCTCTGCTGGCAAGAAATCGTTGTGCTGGAGCTTAACCGAAACGAATGCACGATCGCGTGCAACTTGTCCGTAACACTTGTGGCCTGTGACCCCAGCCCAACAGCCGTCAACATGTGGTGACTCCATAGCGAGGCGAGTTCGCTCGACAAGGTTTGAAGTTTCCGTGCTGCCGCCTGGTAGTGCTCGCGATCCTCCTCGTCCATCTCCTCGGGCCGCAACGTCCCTCTCAGAAACATCCTTGCGTCGTGCCGCCAGTGCATCAGCTCCCTGGTGATCTCCCACGAACGCCCAGGGTCGGAGCACTCGAAGGTCTCAGTCAACATCCAGTCTGTGCCCAGCAGCGGGCTGGAATCCGAGAGCGCGTATTCCACTGATGATGGGGTCGGTTGCCTCCTCTGGTCCTCCAGGAGCATGGCCGCATCAAAGACCTTGAAGTATCGTTTGATGGTGCTAGCTGAAACCAGGCTGCCGTCTCCGAATGACTCCACGATGGGATCGGCGATGGACTTGTGAAGGCAATATCTGATGGCATCTCGGAGAACGCCTTCCAAGTGCGCAGCCCCGTGCAGTCGCGTCGATATGAGCACTGCGTTGAGTATTTTGCACGCGGCGTGGACCCTGGAGCCATCCAACTCGTTCTTGCCCTGTGCCCGAAGTGCGTCGGAAACGGCGCCCAGGAACCGCAGCGACGCGACCGCGTCATCTCGGTGCTGACTCTGCCCATCCTCTTTGGGCACGGAAAGAATGGGCATAATGCCCAACAACAAATGTTAACCCAAACCAACGGCGGCCGCTGTTGGGCAGGCGGCATTCTGCCTCAAATGGACACAGGCCGCGGCGACACCGACAGCGAACCCTGTTCAGAATGAACAGGCACTGCTGTTGGGCATTGTACACGTTTATTTCCGTACCCATTTCGGGCGTCCAAATCCTCTTGGATAGCGTCGTAGCAGGCTCGAACCGTTGCTGCCACCTTGTCCAGGACGGCTGGACGAAGCTCCATCTCTGCCGAACTATGCTGCAACTGAAAGGCCGACGGGGCGGCTGGTAGTACTGAGGCTGGTGCATGCATCCCAAATGTGTCCCTGAAGATGGCGGCATCAGCGTGTCTGCAAGCGCCCTCCCACATGTACACCGCCCGAAAGGCGCCGCGGATGATCAGGGGGCACATCGGCCACTGGGGCACGCGCGCCCACGCGCCGTCGCCACAGACATCGAATTGGAAACCATCGGCACGCATATCCTGGATTGCGGTGGCCACCACGTCTAACCCGAGAAGAGACCGAACGCTGGCCGCGCCGAGGCGGACGAACACCTTCCTCGCCGACCACTCCTTGGTAGCAAGCACGTCCGTTGCTGGGACGCTCGGGAACGTCTTAGTACACAAGATTCTGCTCGAAAACAGCGGACCGTCGTGACCAAAGCTCCGCACTGCACACCGAGTCTCTGGATCCCCAGCCCCGAGCTCCACGGAAATAGGCGATGACGGGGCCAATGAGAGCAGCCCGACCACTGCGGTGGGCTCCGACTGCGCCGAGTGGGGTGCCCAGCCGCCTCAGGAGGAGGAAGGGTGGGCGGGCGGTGGGGATTGGGGGGGAGCATGGGCTGACCTTGCTCGGTGGATTACGCTGATCCCGTGACCCATACGCGGTTGCTCACGCAGACCCTTCCCGCAAGAGCTCCAGAGGTTGTCTTCCCTCAGGGCCCCAAGGTTCCCTTCCCCCATACCCCGCGACCCTCATGGAACCCCAAGGACCCCTTTGCCTTCGAACATCGCTGGCCTACGTCCGCGATCCAAGCCGAGTCCGCAGGGCTCGCGATGAATGTGTCGCGACTGGCGTTCCCGCGGGGGGACGCCCGTGCAACCAAATAGACAAGCGTGGCCCGTGTCATCCTCCGGGGTGCTCAAATACGAACGGGCGGGTGTTCGGGGGGAGGGGGTGGACAACAAGAAACTCTACGTGGCCCCTCTGGGTCCGCACTGGGGCGACAACGGGGCGTGGCGAGGAAATTGGGAGAGGTTGAGGGTTGGGAACAAGGCGGGGGTGGCGGGGGAAGGAGGATAGGGGATATGGGGACGGGGAGGGGTGAATATGGCGGCAGGAGAAGGGGCAAGGTGCGGGGTGTCGGCATGTATGAGGAGCGCAATGGGGCGGTGGGGAAGGGAAAGATAATGAAAGGGCGAGGGGGACAGGGAGGGGTGGAGGGAGGACAAAATGGCACGGGGCTGTCTCCTGGCACAAGATCGGCTCGAGGCCGAAGATGTGTTGAAATATGAAGGTCGGCCCGAGGCCAAAGCTGTTCTGGAATATGAAGGTCGGCAGGAGGCCGAAGCTGTTCTGAAAGATGGAGATGAAGGATGCGCCTGGGAGGATGGCGGGGAGAGCGGTGGAGGGCCGCGCCCCCGCGCCCTGAGGGGCGCCTCCGCATGGACGAAACCAACGCAAGGACGGAGACGAAGGACCAGGAAGAGGAGGAGGAGGAGGAGCAAGAGGGATAGGAGGATGAAGAGGAGGCATGTGCCGACGAGGACTAGTACAGAGGGGTGGGATGAGGCGGCAGGGGGGGAGTGGGATGCGGATGTACGGGAGGGGGACAGCAAGGGCGAGTAGGATGGAAATGCGTTGAATTAGGTGGATGGGGATGCGGGGCGCGAGCGGAGGGGGGAAGGGGGCGCAGGAACAACAGAAGGAGGAGGACCCTGGCGAAGAGAAATGAGAAGGTCTGGCGATTGGTGAGGCGGTCGTCGCCGTCTTTGTTCTCCTCCGCCTTCGCCTCATCTTCATGTTCCTCCCAGGCCTCCGACGTCATCATCTCTTCGCGACGTCGCCCCCTGGAGCTCTGCACAGCATCCCTGGGACTGTCTGTCTCCCCTGGACAGAGCTTCGATGACCCTGGGGCCCCAGGGGGCCTGCAATTGCCGATGCTGCAGAACGGCTGTTGTAGTACCTGCTTCATCCCCCCCAGGACGTTTGTCGACCGTCGTCCTCCGCCTTCTCAGCAGCAGCAGCAGAGGCATCAGCACCAGCATCAGCACCATCATCACCAGTATCATCATCATGACCTCCACAACCAGAATACTAATCACAAAAATAAAAAAAATAATAATGATAATAATAATGATAATAAGAATCACAACCGTCATCATCATCACCAGCAGTACCATCACCATCATCATACTCATCATCATCATCATCACCATCATCATCATCATCATCACCATCTTCATCATCATCAGCAGCATCACCAACATCAGCAGCATCGTCGTCGTCATCAGCATCATCATCAACTTCACCACCACCAGCACCAGCATCAGCATCACCAGCACCACCACCACCACCACCACTTCCATCATCATCATCATCATAATCAGTATCATAATCATCATCATCATCATCAGCATCATCATCCTCATCCTCATCCTCATCATCATCATCATCACCATCATCATCCTCCTCGTCCTCCTCCTCCCTCTCCTCCTCCTCGTTCCCATCCTCCTCATCCTCCCCGTCCTCGTCCCCTCGTCGTCGTCCGCCTCCTCCTCCTCCTCCTCCTCCTCCGCATCTTCCTTCCCCTCCTCCTCCGCTCATGGGCCTGTGCAGGCTGATCCAAGACTCCAGCTTGACGGATCCCCCAGATCTCGATCCATTGTGTGCTCCCCCGCTTCATGGAGCAAGACATCTCGCTTGGGCATCGATTCTGGACGAGCCCACATGAGGGCCAATACATCCCCGAACACCTCGGAGGGGCGGATGAGGACGAGGAGGAGGAGGAGGAGGCGGAGGAGGAGGAGGAGGAGGAGGGGGGGGGAGGGGACGTGACGCGCGAGGGGAAGGGGGTTTGGGTTGAGGGCTGTGGAAGAAGGTTCACGCTCAGGGAGGGTGGGGTGGGAGGCAGACTTAGAGGGATTGAAGGATAGATGAATCAGATCGCACGTTGTTGTCGCCGCCGCCGCCGTCGTCGACGTCTCTGTCGTCGTCGTCGTCGCCCTCTTATGTGTAGTTCTTATGATTCAGGTTTCAAGATGAGGTCTCGGAGTCGATCCCCGCCCGCGGCGTCGGATACTTCGGGGGCGGGGGCGGGGCGGGGGCGGGGTGGGGAGGGGGGGAGGTGGAGGAGGAGAAGGAGCATGACAAGGAGGAGGAGAAGGATGACGAGGGAGATGATGATGATGCTGCTGCTGATGATAATGATGTTGATGATGATGCCGATGATGATGCTGATGATGATGATGATGCTGATGATGATGATGATGATGATGATTATGATGATGATGATGATGATGATGATGATGATGGTGGTGGTGGTGATGTTGGTGGTGGCGGTGCTGGTGATGATGCTGATGATGATGCTGATGATGGTGAAGGAGAACGAGGAGGAACTCGGATGATGGGGATGATGGTCCGAGCTTCCCGACGCCAAGACGTCGGGCCAGCCCGACGCCGTCGCCCAGCCCGACGCCTCTTCTCAGCAGCCCGACGCCTACGCCGCGTCCTGCGACTCCCAGCCCGACGCCTACGCCGCCGCCTCGCAGCAGCCCGACGCCAACGACTCCCAGCCCGACGCCTACTCTCAGCAGCCCGACGCCTACACCTACGATTCCCAGCCCGACCCCTACGCCTCGCAGCAGCCCGACGCCAACGGCTCCCAGCCCGACGCCTACGCTCTGCAGCGCGACGCCCTCGATGAGCAGCTCGACGCCATCGCTGAGCAGCTCGACAGGCTCGAGGCCATGGATGAGCAGCAGCCCGACGCCTACGACTCCCAGCCCGACGCCATCGATACGCAGCCCGACGCCTACGCCTCGCAGCAGCCCGACGCCATCGATGAGCAGTTCGACGGCAGAGCGGCAGCAACCCGATACCTACGCCCGACTCCGACGCCTACGCCGCCCAGTGCCCAGGCCTCGCCTGGGCCTGACGCCGACGACGGCGCCTGGGGCTCGACTCGGATTCGTCTGAACCCGACGACGGCTCACAGCAACGCGGGACCCATCGACCTGAACGCTGATGATGTTGCTGCTGCTGATGTTGATGCTGCTGATGCTCCTCCTCCTCCTCCTCCTCCTCCTCCTCCTCCTCTTCCTCCTCCTCCACCTCCTCCTCCTCCTGAGCCTCCTGCTGCTGCCGCTGCTGATGCTGCTGCTGCTGCTGATGCTCCTGCTGCTCCTAGTCCCCCTCCTCCTCTTCCACCTCTTCCTCCTCCTCCTCCTCCTCTTCCACCTCATCCTCCTCCTCCTCCTCCTCCTCCTCCTCCTCCTTTTCCTCTCCTCCTCCTCCTCCTCCCTCCTCCTCCTCCTCTCCTCTCCTCCTCCTCCTCCTCCTCCTCCCCCCCCCTCCTCCCCCCGCGGCCGCCTCGGGCGCGCCGCGGCCGCGCCAGCGGCGGCCCGCGCGGCCCGCGCGGGCGGCCGTGGGCGGGCGCCCTCGAGCCCGCGGCGCGAGCGGGCACGCGCGGCCCTCCTGCGGCCCTGCTCATGCTCCTCCTCTCCTGCTGCTGCTGCTGCTGCTGCTGCTGCTGCTGCTGCTGTTCCTCCTCCTCCTCCTCCTCCTCCTCCTCCTCCTCCTCCTCCTCCTCCCCTCCTCCTCAATCCTGCTGCTGCGGCTGTTTCGGACTCCCTCCTCCCTCCTCCCTCCTCCCTCCTCCTCCCTCCTACTGCTGCGCTGCTGTTCCTCCTCCTCCTCCTCCCTTCCTCCTCCTCCGACTGCTGCTGCTGTTCCTCCTCCTCCTCCTCCTCCTCCCTCCTCCTCCCTCCTACTGCTGCTGCTGCTGCTTCTCTTGCTGCTGCTGCTGATCCTCCTCCTCCCTTCTCCTCTCCGTCTCCTTGTTCCCCCGCTCGTTGACCTCCCACGCCCTTTTTTCCTGCTGCACTTCAGAAAGGTAGGAAAAGGAGGTTTTTGGAAAAATTAGTGAGGAGAGCGATCTTTAACACTTCCCTGATCGAGGCAATTCCTCTGTGCATCGTTTCTGGATGGGCTTGTGGAGATTCGCGAAACGTCAACGATTCTTGGTTTTCGTGCTGGTGCCATTTTGCCATGTTGGGGCTCTCGCTCGCGCCGTTTTCAGTCCGGATCCGTTCTGTGCAACCATTTTTGTTGTGCCGTGTTGGGCTGCCGTTGCTTTGTTCGTTTTGGTTGGCCGGCAGCCGAAAAATGAAAGACTGGGAACCGAACACCCCCAGCGTTTGCAACATCAACGGAGAGCGGGAGGGACTCGGCCTCCGGGTCGCCCTCGGTTGCCCTCTGCGGCGTCAGATCTCGCACCCTGGGGGTGCGCCCTTGGCCCCCTGGTCGATCTTGGCACGGCGGCACAGGAAGGCAACGCCGATGCCCAAGACACTCCCAAACGGGGCGCCCAACCGCTGAGACGCGCGGGAAGCAATGCTCCGTTTCTCCGACTTTCTGCTTCGATGTCTGGAGCAGGAAGGCGCTCCAATAATATTCCGACGCGGTGATATCGGTTTCTGCTGTCGCTGTCCTTCCGTGCCGCTCGCTCCCTGTCGTGCCCAAGAGCCTCCGAACGGGCCTCGACACTTCAGAAAGCTCCCCCCCGAAGCCTGCCATCTCCAGCGTCCCGTACGGCTTCCAACCGCTCAACTTGGGAGCGAAGAGTGCATCCCGACCCTGCGGCGGCCCACGATTGGAAAGAGAAGGAAGCAATCAAGTAAGCATGCGGCGCGAAAAAGGAGCCCCCGCGGCCGTGACACCCCACGGACACGTAACGTGCGCGGGTCGAAACGACAAGACGAAGGATTTTTAAATCGATGTCCAAAATATCGAGCACTCCCGCTCGCCCGTTGTGCCCGTAGGCGCCTTTCTTAATCAGGCTGACAATCAAATGGCCGACCCCAAGACAGGGTAGCTTCAGCCAGAACTGCACGCGAATATGAGCTAGAAGGTATGCCCGTCCTCCCCTTTGGGGGTGCACATGCTGGGGGGAAACACCTTCAAGAAGAATTAGCAGCGGCAACCAAAGCATCTTATGCTTGCCAGCGCGGACGCCTAAGGGTGGGCTCTTCCCTTCTCGACTCGCAACCTGTGTGGTGCAAGCATGTGTGTCTGGTGCAACCTATGCGTCTCGATCTAGGCGCAATGAATCTGCCGACCCCCTGTGGGTCTCCAGGCGAGTGACATGTCCCCCCCCCATAACCCCCCGCGGGGGCCCAAACCTGCAATTCGACCACCCCCCCCTGCTCAGGGGACCGTGGGGGTCTGTTCACAGTGGGCCCCTCTGGGAACCACCCAATACGAGCTCAGCAAGGCCATCCCTGTGGGACTTGGAACCCATCTGACAGTGGGGCCCACTGTCGGGAGAGAGTTTGACAGCGGGGCCTACTGTCAACAGGGGGCCGGGGGCCATTCGACAGTGGGGCCCACCGTCAAATGGCACGCCCTCTGCGGCCGCGGGTAGCGCTGGCGGTCCATTGGGGGGTCCGCGGGGCTATGGGACAGTGGGGGGCATTGTCAAACGGGGACACGCGGATTACTTGGCAGTGAGGTCCCACTGTCAAACGAGAGCCCGGGGGGCATTTGACAGTGGTGCCCACTGTCAAATTGCACCACACCCCATTCGGACGCGGGGGGCGCGGGCGGTCGGGAAGGGTGCCCAGGGGCCTGTTTGTCACTGGGACCCATTGCGAAACGAGAACTGGAAGGCTATTTGACAGCGGGGCCCGCTGCCAAAAAAGGTATTCGGGGGCATTTGGCAGCGGGCCCCACTGTCAAACGGCGCGCCATGGGCGGTCGCGGGGGGATCTTCAGGCCCCCATCAAGTTTCCTCAGTCGTGCTCGAGATTCTTCAAGATTCTTTCGGGATTCCTGTGGGTTCTTCAAGATTCCCCTGGATACTTCAGAACCCTCCAGGATGTCTCGGGCATCGCACAAGCCGCCCCTGGAGTCCACAAGCATCCTCCGAATCCTTTTAGTATCGTCCGGGATTTGAAGAAAGCCTCCAGGACGCCTCAGGGCTCCCCGGGAACCCTCTGGATTTCTTAGGAGCCCCTCGTGATTGGATTGGAATCATGCGAATCCCTAGAGAGATTCATCCGGACTCCTTTGGCATCATCGAAATCCTTGTCCCTGATGACTACTCTGGGTGCCTCCAGAGGCCGTGAAATTTCGCGGGAGGGGTCGGGATTCCGCAAGAAACAACCAAATCCTTCAGATTTCTCGGGATTCCTGCGGATCTGTTTGAACCCGTAGGATTCCACCAAATTCATCGGGAACCTTCCTAGGATTCCTCTGGGCACCCCTGGATTCCCCCAAATCTTCTGGGCCCTTCAGGATCCGTCAGAATATCGCAGAATCCACCGAGCTTCTTCAGGAAGCCCCAGGATTCGCCCAGAACCCACAAGAATGTCGCAGGATTCCTCCCCAATCCATCAAGATTCCGAAAGATCCCCCCATCATCTTCCGACTCCTTCCAGATTCCTCAGGTATCATGTGGGTTCCTTAAGAGTCTTGAAGAACAATCAAAAACAACCGAGAGCCCAGTCGATAACATATAAGATCCCACGGGGATCCTCAGCATCCTACACGGTTCTTGAGGGATCCTCTGGGGCCAATTAGAATCCCATGATGCTTCAGGACTCTTCGCGAATCCACCAAGAACCCTCAGCCTCCACCAGGAATCCGTGGAATTCTGCTGGTTTCCCGGAAGGTGCTTGAGATTTTGAGGAGTCAGCAAAACGCCTTCAGATTCATAGAGATTCCTCAAGAATTCTGTTGCACAAAATCCTTTTGAAACATTCAGGGTCGGCCAGAATTGCTCTGAAACTTTAAAAAACCATTCAGATGCCTAAAGCTTGCTGAGACTTCCTCGGGCGGTCCCCGGATCCTTCAGAGAATCCGTCCAAGTTCTTCAAGATTTCTCAGGGACCCTCCGAGGCCGTCAATTGCCAAGAAATTCCTGGGGGGCCATCAATCAAGAACCATCACTATCCACCAGGACGCGTGGGATTCCTTAAGAATCCACCGTGATCCTCAGATCCCTTTTTTAGGGCTCCCTAGAGATCGCCATCATCTTTCACTATCCCTCAGCGCGCACAAGATTTTTGGGAGCTCCTACTACTACTACGCCTAGTACTCAGCGCTACTACTACGCCTACTACTACTACTACTCCTACTTCTTCTTCTTCTACTACTACTACCGCTACTACTACTACTACTACCGCTACTACTACTACTACTACTACTACTACTACTACTACTACTAGTACTAGTAGTAGTACTATTACTACTACTACTACTACTACTTCTACTACTACTACTACGACTACTACTACTACTACTACGACTGCTACTACTACTACTACTACTACTACTACTACTACTACTAGCTACTGCTACTGCTACTAGTACTACTATTACTACTACTACTACTACTATTACTACTACTACTACTGCTACTACTACTACTACTACTACTACTACTACTACTACTACTACTACTACTACTACTACTACTACTACTACGGTTACTACTACTACTACTACCACCACCACTACTATTACTACTACTACTGCTACTACTACTACGACTACTACGACTACTACATCTACTACGACTACGACTACGACTACTACTACTACTACTACTACTACTACTACTACCACCACTACTACTACTACTACTACTACTACTACTACTACTACTGTAAGTGAGTAACTGGGCAACCACACGAGCACCACTCGAATTACCCAAACACAATGAGGAGGATGAGGAGGGAGAGGAGGAGGAGGAGGAGGAGGAGGAGGAGGAGGAGGAGGAGGGAGGACGATGCGAGCGCGGCGGGCGCCTCAGCAGCCTGCACCTGCGCTGCCCCACACGCGTCGCTCAAGGGCACGAGGTTGGCGTGCTGCTTCATCGCGAGGGTCTTCTTCTCCGTCGCTGCCCATTTGATGAACGTCTCGAGGGAATACTTCCGCGCCTCTGCGCCGCTGCCCCCCAAGAAGGAGAGTGATGGGGGATGTCGAAGGATGGGGGAGACGAAGGGGGAGGGTTGGCCACAGTGCACCGAGAGACTGCACGTGTACTGAAGTGCTCATGGGCCCTTTAGTGGAAGGGCGGGCGGTGTGGAGTGGAGGGGGGATGGGGAGGGCGAACGGGGGGGAGACGAAAGAAGAGCGGACAATACATACGACATGGGGGGAGAGAATGGGCGGGGGGGCCAATGGGCCCCGCGAGGCCCCCCGAGAGACCCACGTTGCCCCAATGTGCCCCTTGGACCGCCACGAGGCCCCCCAAGACGTTCAAAGAAGCCTACAGAAAGCTTCGAAGAGACATCCGAAGCGACAGCAACGCCATTATCATCCTCCTCCTCCTCCTCCTCCTCGTCCTCCTCCTCTTCCTCCTCCTCCTGTCCTCATCCTCCCCGTCCTCCTCGTCCTCGTCCTCCTCATTTCTACGCCTCATTATCATCCTCCTCCTCCTCCTCGTCCTCATCCCCTCCTCCTCCTCATCCCCCTCCTCCTCCGCTCATGGGTCTGCGCGGGCTGATCCTAGATTTTAGCTCGACTGTTTCCCCAGCTCTTGATCCACTGTATGCTCCCCCGCTTCCCTGAGCCAAGCAACTCGCCTGGGCGCCGTGTTTGGATGGGTTAGTGGGGATACGCGGAGCGTCAAACATTCTCCCCCTCTACCTCCCTCCTCTGCATCAACCACCCTCCTCCATCCATCCGCGCGCCTTCCCGCCCGCCCTCCCCGCGGCCCCGCCTTGTGGATGCGATCGGGGTCTGCCGCGAACTCGTCGGAGCACGACTTGACGAACTCCGTGGTCTCGGTGGCAGCCTTGCCAACGTCGTCCTGAAATTCCTGGGGGGTGGGGGGCGAGGGGGGGAGAAGACTCCGAAGAGACATCTGAAGAGACAGCCATCGCCCGTTTCCTCCTCCTCCTCATCCTCCTCAATTTCATCCTCATTCTCATCCTCCTCATCTCCGTCATCATCCTCATCCTCCGCCTTCTCGTCGTCCTCATCATCATCCTCCTCGTCCTCGTCCTCCTCCTCATCCTCCTCCTCATCCTCTTCCTCATCATCATACTCCCCATCGTCCCATCCTGGTCTGCACATACGCATCCAAGACTTCAGCTTGACTGTCGTTCATCCATTGTATGATCATCGGCCCCCTTGAGCAAGACAATTCGCATGGGCACCGTTTCTGGATGGGCTGGTGGGCATATTTTGTTTAATCAACAGCCGCAGGCGAGAGCGACCAGCTGCATCAGAGGATGGTGGGGATACGCGAAGCGTCAACAATTCCTGGGGATGTTCGGGGGAGGACCGCGGTGGAGGGCGACTGTCAGTGGGCGGAGCAAGAGGAGGTGGGAGGATGGGCGGGGAGGGCACGCTGGAAATCGTTGGAAACATCGGCCGTCTGAACGTTCGTAGTTTAATGGGGGTCCTCCAACGTAGGGAAGAACATCTGGTTCGGCTCGGTGACCCTCTGGCCGATCATGGCTTTCATCATTGCGTGGTCCAGCAACATCTGCAACCCGCTCGGCAAGGGCCCCGAACCTAATGCAACGAGCCTGTCCTTCACCAATGATCTGAGAGACCCGACACAACCGTTGATGTCATTCTCAAGCTTCGTCATCTTCCTCTGCCATTTCGTGAACGAGGTCGTGCTCTTCATCGCATACTCTCCACTCGGGCCCTCGCCACTCTGATCGCTGCAATCGTCGTCGCCGCTGTGGACGGACTCGAGGTCATCGCTGGGCGGCTGGGCGGTGCGAGCTCGCTTCCAGGCCGAGCCCCCTGTCGCACGCGAGGGCTGCGGGCGGGACATGGGCGACCCGCCGCGCTGGGGGCTGGGGGACCGAAGGCGGCGTCCGCCCGATGAACCCGAGCTACGACCGATGCCAATCACAGCCTTGTGGAGCCTCGCGTCGAACGTGCAGCCGTCGTCATCTTCCTCTACCTCGTTCTCGTATGCCGCCAGGTCGCTCTCCTCTGGGCCCCTGCCCCCGCACACACACACACACACACATACAGGCGAGGAGTTCGGCGATGGGACGGAGGGTGAGACGGGCGAGGTGGAGGACGAATGGGGGGATGAGAAGGATGATTGAATGGACGGACGGCGCTTGCAGGGCACAGGCCATTCACGCCAGAAGTTAAAAAAAAACCAAACTTGCCCTGAATGGCACCCCTGGGTAAACGCCAAAGAATACACGAACCAGTCAGGACGGGGGCCCCTGGGGACCCAGCGGAGCAGGGTGGTCGCCTTGTTGCGTGCTGATGGGGTAAGTTCTCCACCCTTAGTGGGCGTGTGCGTGTGTATGTGTGTGCGTGTGTGCGCACGCGTGCGTGTGTGTGTGTGTGTGTGTGGGTGTGTGTGTGTGTGTGTGTGTGTGCGTGCGTGCGTGCGTGCGTGCGTGCGTGTGTGTGTGTGTGTGTGTGTGTGTGTGTGTGCGTGTGCGTGCGTGCGTGCGTGCGTGTGTGTGTGTGTGTGTGTGTGTTTGTGTGGGTTTGTGTGTGTTTGTGTGTGTCTTTGTGTGTATGTGTCTCGGTCTCCCCATCCTCCGCCTCATACACGCCTCATCCTCCGCCTCATCCCCCGCCTCATCCTCCGCCTCATCCTCCGTCTTGATTCCTCACGTGGTGGGTGTCCTTGGGGTTCTTCTTTGTGTTGTCGCCAGCTGTGAGCTGGCGGCCGATCTCGCTCTGATCCGCCCAGAGGACGAAGTCCTCGATGGTGACAAGCACCCGCGTGGGCTCTGACTCGGGGCCGTTCTGATCTGTCTCGCACTTGCTGTCGGCCCCCGTGTCCTTCGACCACTTGCCGAGCGCCTCGGCGATGGTGGGCAAGAGTGGGGGGAAGGGGGGGGGGCGCCGCCGTCGGCGTCGACGCCAACGTCGAGGATGACGACGACACCGACGACGACGACGATGACGACGTTGAAACGACGACGACGACGGCGGTCACAATGCCGTAGTGCACACGCCGTTGAACGTCACGGGACTTGCATTCGCATGCTCCCCGAGTCTGGGAAATTGCGAACGCAGAGGGCCCCGAACTAGACGGCCAACGGGAGATGAGACGTCGATAGCGACACGATCCGAGCGAGCGCGAGCGCAAGCAAGCCTACCGCTCGCCCCCCGCCTCCTTGCGAGGCGCGTCGGACGTCGGGCGACAACGACGGATGACGACGACGACGATGACGGACGAGACGACGTCGACGTCGACGGGCGACGACGATGACGACAACGACGACGACGGGGTACGGCGTCGATGGCAACAGGGGGGCGGCGGGGGATGGTGGGGCTGCCTCCATCTCGCTGAGCCCGTGCTCTGCCTTGAAGTGCTCGATGTAGCGCCACTTCGTCATGAACACGCCCTTCGTGCCCTTCTGGCTCACCTCGCAAGCAGGGCGACGGAGAGCGACAAACAAGAACTAGGAGTATACGAGGGAGAGGGAGGGGGGAGAAGGAGGGAGCGACATTCCACGAGGAGATGAATCTCACCCGTCCTCGCAAAACAAGCATTGATGCGTTGAGATACTGAGGCGAGGGGGGTGGGAGGGGATGGTAGAGGGGCGGCAGAAAGATGGGGGAAGGGGGAACATGCCAACCCCTGCTGACCTGGGGGCGCTTGTAGATGCGATCGAATCGGCAGTAGTCGAAGCTGCCCCGAGAGAAGCCGCGGCCCTTGGACTTGCACTCGGCGGCGTACCGCTTCAAGAAATCAGCACATTTCTCCCCGCCCTGGCTCTGAAGTTGCGTGAACTTCTTCTCCTGTGCTCCTCCCTGCCGCTTGCTGTCGAGCCTGGCCGACCTAACCAACGTCGCGTGGGGTCTGCAGGACTTCTCGCGATCGACTCGCTTGCACTCGCAAGCGGGGTAGCAGCGCATGTCGGCAGTCGGTTGCTGCTGCTGTGGCTGAGTTCTCTGTCGTTTCTGTGGAACCCCTGCTGCTGCTGCTGCTGCTGCTGCTGCTGCTGCGCCTGCGTCCCCGTCTGCATCGTCGCCGACCCCTGCGAGCCCTGAAGAACGTCGGGGGCCCCGTTGGCGACGACCCTGTTGGCGAGCGGCCCCGAACTGCAACTGCACGGACGGAGGGCATCCAGCTTCCGACGGGGGGCGCTGCCCCCCGTAAAAAGCCAGTTGCCCTTCCACCCGTGCCTTGGCGGTTCGACGACGCCCAGCCCACGCCTCGGCCGTCGGCGGCGCCGTCGGCAAGTCGCCGCCGCCGTCCACTGTAACCTCGAACATCGCAGCACCTCGCGTGGTTCCCCACTCGACGTCTTCGCAACTTTCCTCAACCTTTTCGGCCCCCTCATCATCCCAGAACCCGTGAGCGCCGTCGGCATCGTATTCGCCACTTCGAGC
>CAUYUJ010001880.1:541314-583814 GCA_963575745.1 Prorocentrum cordatum | reverse complement strand
CTTAGGCTGAGCATTAGCCCCGAGCTCCTAGCCCAAGCCCTTGGCATGGACCCAACTATCGGCTGAGCCTTGGGCCTCAGGCCCAGTCGCAGCGTAACCCTAGCCTTACACCCGACGCCATATCCCTGGCCGCCGACTGAGCCCCAGCGCCTTCGCCTTGGTCGTTGACGGAGCCCTGACTTGAACCCTGGCCCACGACCTAGACTTAAGTAAACCTGGCCGTAAGCTTAGCCCCAGCCGTAGCCCTAGCCGCAACCTTATGCCGAACCCAGGCGCCAAGCCTCCACCTTAGGCGTAGCCCTGGACTCAATCCTAAGCTTCGCTTAAGCCGCAACCCTATCCCCGACCCTCAGCCAAGCCCTCGCCTTCGCTGGCCACAGACCCAGCTCAAACCCAGCCTCAGCCCGTAGCCCTAGCCTTGAGCCTAGCTTTAGCTGCAGCCCTGCGCCTAGACCGAGGAGCATCCTATCCCGAACCCCAGGCCTGGCCCTAACCTAAGCTTAAAACCAAAAAGCCGAATCTTAGTACCTAGACGTAGCCTTCAGCTGAGCCCGAGGCCCCGTCCTGACCGTCAGCCCAAGCCCAACCATAACCCTAGCACAGATCCTTAACCCTATGATTCGCCATAGCCCTAGCCGCCCCACCAGCGCTTCTTCGCTTGCCCTCAGCCGCAATTCTAGCTTTCGCGCGAGCGCAACCTACATCTGCGCATGCCACGTAGGCGCAAGCCCCCCCCCCCCCCCCCCCTCCCCCCTCCCTCCCTCAACCCAACGCGGCTTGCATTTCGCAGCGCGCAAGCTCTCCTGGCGCGGAAGCCTGCCCAGGGCGCAGTCTGCCCAAGAGCATATTTCCCCTGTCGCAATCTCGCACTACCAATTCTCACACCAAAACAACTCAAATCTCAACACGTCTCAATCTCAAAACTCTCACCCAATCTCACCAAACAAAACCATCTCACACAAAAAAACAAGCAAGGGCGCCGGCGCGCCCCCCTTTTATGATTTGCTGTGTTATGTCTTAGAATTTTAAGAGTGATAATGGTCTGGGTGTGTGGTCACTAACGGCACCCCCGTTTAGGCGCCTTTCCGTTCGCGCAGCCTCCTCATACCGTCTCTTCCCCAACGCGCGAACTTTCCCAGGCCGCAATTGCACCAGAACGCAAACCCTTCTGGACTTCAAACGGCGCAGCCCCCCCCCCTCTAACCCCCATCTCCCCCCCCCCCCCCCCCTCCCCCCCCCGCCCCCCCCCCCCCACCCCCCCCACCCCCGCCCCCCTCCCTTTCCCCCCCCCCCCCCCCCCTCCACACCCCCACCCGCCCCCCGACCACACCCGCCCACCCCACCCCACCCCACCCCGCCCCGCCCCGCCCCGCACGCACCCGTCCTTTCCCAATTCCCAGCGCGCAACTTCTCCAGATCGCAATCTCACCAGGTCGCAGTCTACCCAGAACGCAAACCCCCTGAGACGCAATTTCCCTTTGTAGGCCCCCCATAGGGCACCGAGGGCGCAAACTCCCTGGGCGCAATCTCTCCCAGCGCCCACCGCCCTCCCAGCGCGCAATCCCCCCACGGCGCAATCCCCCTAGCCCAGTGGCCCCCTCCCACCCCTCCCCACCAGGGCGCAATCCCCCCAGAACGCAACCTCCCGAGAGCGCAATCTTTCTCTGGTGCGCAGTCCCGCCACACTTCCACGAGCCCTCACCCTCCCTCTCTCTCTCTCTCTCTCTCTCTCTCTCTCTATCTCTCTCTCTTCTCTCTCTATATACTATATCTCCTCTCTCTCTCTCTCCTCTCTCTCCTCTCCTCTCTCCTCTCTCTCTCCCTCCTCTCTTCTCTCTCTCTCTCTCTCTCTCTCGATTTTCTCTCTCTTTCTCTCGCGCCCTCCCCGCGCATACGGGTGCCCGTCACCCCGAGCTGGCGGGGGCGGCTGCTGCCCCACGCCGCGTCTGAGCGGGCCCGCGGTTTCGGAACGATTCCAATGCCCTGCCCCGCCCCCCCTCCCCCCCCCCCCCCCCCCCCACCCCCACCCCAATTTTTGACATTTTAGCCAAAACCCGATAACCTCAACAATTTTCCAACGTTGCGCAACTCCGTCGCGCTGTTTCGCACGTTGCCGCGCGGTTTCGCGTTTTTTTCGCACGTGCCCGCGCGGTTTCGCCAGCGTTCGCGCTTGTTCGCGCCCGTTCGCATGTTTTTCGCACTTTTCGCGCCTCGTTCGCATTATTTTGTGCGCGTTCGCGTTTTTTTTTTTTTTTTTTTTTTTTTTTTTTTTTTTTTTTTTTTTTTTTTTTTTTTTTTTTTTTTTTTCTAAATTTCCGTACCGTTCCGCACTTTTCCGATTTTTTTCGTAATTTTCAGCTCTTGCGCGCATATTTTCGCACGTTTCGCATTTTTTTTTCGCGCATGGCGCTATTTCGGTACCTCGCTCAAAAACATGCACGGGAGATGCACGGGAGATGTACTGGAGATGTACGGGGGTGCACGGGGGTGCACGGGGGGTGTGCGGGAAATGTACGGGAGATGCACTGGAGATGTACGGGGGTGTACGGGGGGCGCACGGGAGATGTACGGGAGATGCACTGGAGATGTACGGGGCGCGTTCGGCGACGACGCGGGTGACAAACGGCCAGAAAAAAAAAAAAAAACCTCAGAAAAAAACATAAAAGCACAAAAAAAACCAGAAAACGTTGAAACGCAACCAAAAAAACCAAAACGCAACCGAAAACGTTGAAACGCAGCCGAAAACATTGAAACGCAACCGAAAACGTTGAAACGCAACTGAAATCCATCTGTTTCTATGTAAAAAAACAGAAACGCGCAGACAAACGCGAAAAACCATGCTCCCACCCATCCACCACACCGCCGCGCCATTCCGCACCCCCACGCACCCCCCCATCACCCCGCCCCACGCCCTCACACGCCAGTTTCCCGCATCCCATCCCTACCCAACGCACCCACACACCCCGCGCCCCGCCCCCCCCCCCCCTCCTCCAAACACGGAGAAACAAACAACGCACCACTTACCCCCGCCCCCGCCCGCCCGCCCGACACCTCACGCACTCGCGCCCGCTCGCCGCCCGCGGGCGGCGAGCGAGGGCGAGGGCGCGCGAAGTGACGGGCGGAGCGCTGGCGCGAGGGTAAGTAGCAGGCTGGCGGCCTCCAGTTGCGCTTCCAAGTCCCAAGTGCGTCGGTGTCTTCAGCGCGGCAAACAAGTTTCTTCGTCAAGTCAAGTCGCCGTCAAGTCTCTTCCCTTTCCCCGCTCCCCCTGCGCCCCCCGCGCCCCTGGCCCCGCGCCAGCAGGCAGGGGCAACAGGGGCGCGAAGGGCGGGGCCTCTGCGGCCGCCCGCGCCCAGCAGCTCAGGGCCCTGGCGGGCGGCGGAAAGGGGGGGCGGGGGAGGAACTCAGGGAACGGGCGAGGGGGAAGGGGTGATGGGGTGGGCGGCATGGGTGGAAGAGAAGAGCGCGGGGAGGGAGAGGCGGATGCAACTGCGCAGAGAACAAGAGAGAGAGAGAGAGGGAGAGAGAGAGAGAGAGAGAGAGAGAGAGAGAACGAACGAACGAGCGATAGAGAGAGAGAGAGAGGAAGAGAGGGAGGGGGTCCGAAATGTCGCCCCTTCCTTTCCCCCTATGTATGTATATATCCATATCTTTCTGTGTGTACATATACATATGTATATATATACACACACATATATATATATATATATATATATCAGTCTGCCCCTCCCTCCCCATATCATTTTCACTCTATACACCGATACATATACATGCATGCGTATCGTTATCTCTGGGTGGGTCACCCGTTTAGACCATCATGCAAACGCATGTATGTATAACATTTATTTGCGTACGCGCATATACAGGCAGTTGGCTATGTATGTATGTGCATAGCGAGGTATTAATATTATGGGAATACTGTACACGCACACGCTTTCACCATACGGCCACGGCTCCACGACACAACCTACATATATCATATAGCCAACGTCACCAGCGCCGTGCCTCGAGGGCGCGCGCGCCATCGAGGCACAATTGCGTCGGTAGGTTGGGAGCGCGCTCCATCACAAGGTAGAGTGGTGCGCGCGTGCCCCGAAGGCGCGCACGCACCCGACCTACTCCCCAACGGCGTTGGTGGCGATGCTGGCGACGAGTAAGATGATGATGATGATGATGATGATGATGATGATGATGATGATGACGAGGTCCACCAACATGATGGCGATGATGATGCTGATGATGATGATGCTGATGATGATGATAATGATGATGATAATGATGATGATGCTAATGATGATGATGCTGATGATAATGGTGATGATAATGATGATGATGCTAATGATGAGGATGATGATGGTGATGGGGATGAAGAGGATGGTGATGATGATGATGGTGATGATGATGATGGTGATGATGATGATGATGATGATGATGATGCTGATGCTGATGGTGGTGATGCGGATGAGGAGGAGGAGGAGGAGGAGGAGGAGGTTGACGATGATGCTGGTAATGGCGGTGGCGACGTGGGTGACAATGGTTGCACATGAGTGTGGCGATGGGAAAACCCATTCCGCGCATGTGCGTCGCGCATTGCGCGCGCATGTGCGTCGCGCATGTGCATTGTGTGCATGTACGTTGTGCGCGCGTGCGCCCTGCATTGCGCGTTGGAGGCCGCTGGGTGAGGGCGTGCCAAAAGAGCGGGTAAGGTACCATGAAAGCCTTTGGAGACAAGCCATCCACTTTCATATCTAAGGTGGCGGCAGAAGGGGTACCCGATTGAGGAATGATTGAGCTTGTGGCCAAGTGCGCGAGGCGCGCCTAGACGGCCACGCTGGGACACCGAAATGGCATCGTGCATCATTCCTCGCTTGGGGAGGGGCGCCGAAGACCGAGGATGCGGAGCGGTACGCCGACAGCACGTGTTTCGACTGGTGTGGTCTTGGGTGTTTCGACTGGCGGGGGTGGTCGGGGGGATGAGGGAGAGGAGGAGCGTTTCGGCTGCACCATGGCTAAGCTGGCGCCTGCCCTGCCGAGCGCCGAGGGCGCCCGTGCCGATAAGCTCAGCCTGGTACTCGATGTCGGCGCACCCGCCGATGAGCTCAGCCTGGAACTCGATGTCGGCGCACCCGCCGATAAGCTCAGCCTGGAACTCGACGACGGCGCACCCGCCGATAAGCTCAGCCTGGAACTCGATGTCGGCGCACCCGCCGATGAGCTCAGCCTGGAACTCGATGTCGGCGCACCCGCCGATGAGCTCAGCCTGGAACTCGATGTCGGCGCACCCGCCGATAAGCTCAGCCTGGAACTCGATGTCGGCGCACCCGCAGATAAACTCAGCCAAGTACCCGATGATGGCGCACCCGCCGATAAGCTCAGCCAAGTACCCGATGACGGCGCACCCGACGATAACGTCAGCCTGGTACTCGATGTCGGCGCACCCGACGATAAGCTCAGCCTGGAACTCGATGTCGGCGCACCCGCCGATGAGCTCAGCCAAGTACCCGATGACGGCGCACCCGACGATACGCTCAGCTTGGTACTCGATGTCGGCGCACCCGACGATAAGCTCAGCCAAGTACCCGACGACGGCGCACCCGACGATAAGCTCAGCCAAGTGCCCAATGTCGGCGCACCCGACGATAAGCTCAGCCAAGTGCCCGATGTCGGCTAACCTGGGGATAAGCTCGAGCTGGTACCCGACGACGGCGCACCCGACGATCAGCTCAGCCAAGTGTCCGATGTCGGCGAACCTGAGGATGAGCTCGGGCTGGTGCCCGACGACGGCGCACCCGACGATAAGCTCAGCCTGGTACTCGATGTCGGCGCACCCGACGATACGCTCAGCCTGGTACTCGATGTCGGCGCACCCGCCGATAAGCTCAGCCGAGAACCCGATGACGGTGAACCTGCCGATGACGGCGAAGTTGCACTTGCCGATGTCGGAGGGAGCCTGGCCAGCGGACGGGCGGGGGGTCTGCTCCCCATGTCCTCCACCCCGCCCGCTCCTCCCCTGGCACTCCTTCGCTCTGGCCCACCGTTCCTCCTCTCCGCCTCTTCTGCCTTTCCCCACCTTCCCTGCCGTGCCTGCCCCTTTCTCTCCCGCCCGCCACGTCATCATGGCGCCTCCGCTCCGCGTCGGCGGGCGGTGTGGGGCACGATCCAACACTTTAGTCGCTGCTGCTGCTGCTGCTGCTGCTGGAACTGCCACTGCTATCACTGCTGTCGTCCGCTGCGAGCGCCGCGGATGCGGCGTCGCGGAGCGCATCTCTGATCGGCTGCGCGGGGAGCGCACCCGACTGCCAAGCTATTTGCAGGTCGTGAGGGGCATGATCGCCAGGGGGCGGGAGCGCAGACTCGAGCTGGTCTGCAGTATATGCCCCGACGGGCGGCAACTGCTCGGGTTCGACGCTCATGCGCCCGCCACTCTTCTTCCTATCTCTGAGGCCGTACCCCGCCAGACACCAGCCCTTTAGGGCCAAACGGACCTCATCCATGTTCGAGCCGTCGGTCTTGACCTTTCTGCTTTTCGTGCACATCGTGTTCACGTGGTCACCTTCATCTCTGTGGAATCTGCATGTGGCCTGCATGCGAATGTCGACTGTGACGCCATTTCGTTTTTGCACCGAGCACGTGAGCCTGAAAGGGCCGAAGGCCCCAGACTCTGGGTTCTGGTTGTGCCTGCGCGGTGCGGCCGCCACCGCGGGAGCTGGTGGCGGCGGCGGCGGCTCTGGGGGCGGTGGTCCCGTTGGGGGCTCGGGCGGCTGTGGGCCTGGCGGTTCGGGATGGGGGGGGTGCGAGGGGGGCGATCGCTGCTGCTCAGGCGGCCCCTCGGGCTCTGAGCGTGGAGATGGTGGCTGCGGCCCTGGCGACGCTGGCGGCGTCGGCGCGCCTGGGGGCGTCGCCGCGCCTGCGGCCCCGACTGAGGGTGGAGATGGCGATCGGGGCCCTGGCGGCCTTGGCGACGCTGGTGGCGTCGGCCCGCCTCCGATCGGCGTCGCGGTGCCTCCGACGGGCGTCAACGGAGAAGGGCCCAGCTGATCTGTTGATACATCGGGCGGCGCCCCTGGAGCGGCTGGCGAACGAAGCTCTGGCGAGCGAGCCCACGATGGCGAATGCTCTGCGTCGGCGGTGTCGGGATCCTCGGAACCATCTGCGCCCTAGGGCGGCGAAAACAAACAAAACGGCACGCATGCACCCACCTCTCGACTAGCCACGTGCGATAAACAAGCACATGCACACATTCGCAGAAATTCTGTGTGTCGCTGCACGGGGACCAAGGTTCGCATCAGAGGGGTTACACACGTCAAACACTAAAGAACGACGCATCTGGGTCGCTGGCCGCGGTCGGTGGGTGCACGCATACCGCTGTCGCGTTCTCCCCGAACGCCTCGCCCCCGCTGCCCTCCAGGATAACACATGCCTTATGGCTCTATGGGGTAGGGTGCGAGGGTGGACGGGCCAGGGCCTGGGGAAGGTTGCACAACGACCACTCGAACGCTCTCGCCATGCCTCTGGTGCCTTCCCCCTCCCTCACACTACTCGGCATGCCATGTCCTACCCCCGAAGGCGTTGTCGGAGCTGCGTGCCAGTGGTCCGCTCGGCTCCAGAAAGGAGTGACAGACAACACATGGTGTTTACAGTGTTTAGCACATGTGAGCGGGCAGGCATGTTGCGAAATGTCGTGTCAAGGCGTTTCGTGCTGGAGCCCCACATGGGGCCACGAAACGTACGAGGGACTTGCCGAAGTGAGTGTGGGTGACGCATGGAACCTTCGGTGGACCTCCATATGGCGAGGGGTTTGCCGATGTGTGTGAGTGTGTGGCTGACGCATGCGGGCGGTCTCAATGGGACCTTCGGTGGAGCTCCCTATGGGGGCACGAAATGTGTGAGGGGAGTGCCGAAATGTGTGTGTGTGTGTGTGTGTGCGTGTGTGTGTGTGTGTGTGTGTGTGTGCGTGCATTCGGTAGGGTCCCGTGCGGGGCAACTAAAAGTGCAACGGGTGTGCCGAAATGGGAGTGCGTGACGCATGCGGGCGGCGCCACTGGGACCTTCGGTGGAGCTCCCAGTGGGGCCACACAGCGCGTGAGGGGTGTGCCGAATCGGGTGTGCTTGACGCGTGCGGGCGGTCCCACTGGCGGAAGATACAACGATCGTCCTAGTCCTCCTCATCCTCCTCCTCCTCCTCCTCCTCATCCTCCCCCTCATCATCATCATCATCATCATCATCATCACCATCACCATCATCATCATCATCAGCATCATCATCATCATCATCAGCATCATCATCATCATCATCATCATCCTCATCCTCATCCTCATCCTCATCCTCACCCTCATCCTCTTCATCCTCATCCTGCTCCTCCGTTTCCTCATCCTCATCGTCCTCCTCGTCCTCGTCCTCGTCCTCGTCCTTCTCCTCCTCCACCTCGCCCGTTCGTGGCCTGCGCAGGCTGGTCCAAGACTTCAGCTAGTCGGCCTGTCCAGATCTTGATCCACTGTAGGCTCTTCAGCTTCCCTGAGCAATGCAACTCGCATGGGCACCGTTTCTGGATAGGCAGGTGGGGATACGCGAAACGTCATAATTTGCATAATGTGCATATTAGGTAATAATGGCCTTAGTAATGGTTGTGGTTTTCGTATGTGTATCAATATTGTTATTATTACATATAGTATTATTCTTTATTCGCAGTATTAGCAGTACTATTATTAGTAGTGGTGGTATTAGTACTA
Source organism: Prorocentrum cordatum (assembly GCA_963575745.1). Classification (NCBI taxonomy): domain Eukaryota; class Dinophyceae; order Prorocentrales; family Prorocentraceae; genus Prorocentrum; species Prorocentrum cordatum. The sequence continues at coordinate 575,087 of CAUYUJ010001880.1, read as the reverse complement.
GTAATAATAATAGTAGGAATAGTAGTAGTAGTAATAGACGTAGTAGTAGTAGTAGCAGTAGTAGTAGTAGTAGTAGTAGTAGTAGTAGTGGTGGTAATAGTAGTAGTAGTAGTAGTAGTAGTAGTAGTAGTAGTAGTAGTAGTAGTAGTAGTAGTAGTAGTCGTAGTAGTAATAATAATAGTAGTAGTAGTAGTGGTGGTAGCCGTCGTAGTAGTAGTAGCAATAGTAGTAGTAGTAGTCGTAGTAGTAGTAGTAGTAGTAGTAGTAGTAGTAGTAGTAGTAGTAGTGGTAGTAGTGGTAGTAGTAGTAGTAGTAGTAGTAGTAGTAGTACTAATACTAGTACTAATACTAGTTCTAGTACCAGTAGCAATGCACTTTGTAGTAGTATTAGTAGTAACACAATCATAGTTTAAGTAGTCGTGGCCGTAGCCGCTGCAGGCTACAAAACAACACGACCCTGCCAGTGGCAATCGCGCGGCGGCCGCGCGGATCGGGCACTGGCGGTTCGAACGGACCGCTGTGCAACCCCTGGCCCCTTTAAACCCAGTGGTCCGCCAGGGGCGGCGGCGCGGCAGCCGCGTCCTCGAGGGCTGGCGGGGCAACAGCGGCGCCCTGGGCTGCAGCGCCGTCCTCGAGGGCTGGCGCGGCGGCGGCGGCGGCCATCGGCCGCCGTCTCGCTGCCTTCTTCTGCGGCACTCCCCAAGTGTCGTCCTGGAGAGCCACCCGCTTCTGAGCTGGACGGACGGCGCCCGCGATGAGGGCGTAGTCCCTGTCGGCGAGCCCGTGGGCCACGACCGATTTACCCTGCAGGAGAGCCCGAATGTACGCGGGGCAGATCTTCTTCTTGGAGGCCTGGTAGAACCACACCTTGGCGCCGCCCTTGGGGTCGTACGGAGCGGGGGGCGGTCGTGGCAGAAGCTGGCCCGCGAACCCCTCGCTGGACGCGTCCAGGAGCAGCTCGAACAAGGTCTTGTCCTCATGGTGTGTGTGGGGTGGGGGAGGGTGCACGGCAGTGTGTGTGTGTGTGTGGGGGGGGGGCATGCTCTGTGGGCGGGTGGCGCAGGGGCGCGACCACCCGCCCACAGAGCATGCCCTCAAAAAAATTTCCCCGCTGTGGAATCCTTGTCCAGGACACCAGGCCTGGCCGTCAGCGCTGGGGCTGGCTTCACGAGCTTCTCGAAGGCGGCCAGGTCCCGCATGCCAGCGGGGCTGATGTTCCAACGGTCGAGCTGGTCGCCAAGGTCCCCCGCCTGCCTGTCCACGAGGCCAGCCTCCTCCAGGGCCTCCAGGGCGCGGGAGGGCGGCGCGAGCAGAGATGTCTCTGCGCCAGGGAGAGCCCCCGCCACCACCATGTCAGTCATCGCCTCGGACGCATTCCCGTAGAGGTCCCTGGGCACGCTGGCGGGCCACGCCCGCGGCTGGTAGAACACGCCGCCCTCTGCCTGCCACTGGAGGAAGTCCAGGTGCAGACGCGGGAGCGCCTCCAGATGGCGCCTGTGGAGCAGCGACGTGGAGCCGACGTCTATTGCTGCGTCGAAGTCGTGGTCATCGGCCACGGCGGCCTCGCCAGCCCGCACCCCTGTCAAAGCCACCAGGAGCTCGGTGGACCCGTCTAGTCGGTCGTACCCGAAAACGTCGTGCAGAGACACGGCCACGTCATCGTGTGTGAGGTTGGAGCTGTGCGGTTTGATGATCTTCCGACTCGCTGGCGTCTTGTGCACCACCTTGAGGAGTGTGTGCTCGTGTGGCTCCATCGCAGGTGGGACACCACCAGGCGCTGCCAAATCCAAACCGCCTTCAGGACCACCCGCGTGGGCAGCAGCACCCGCGGGCAACATCAAAGGTGGCGTGTATTCCTCGTCTGTGAGAGTCAGCACCGCAGGCGCGTCAAGCCGCCGTGACCCAGAGAACGCCGCGCCCATGTCAGGGAACGCGCCGCGCGGGAGGGCCATCGAGTAGAAAGCGTCTCGCCTGCACGTCTTCCTGAAGTGCTGAAGTGCTGCCGCTGAAAGGAACCTAAGCCCGTGGTGCGTGGACTGGTCTGGCCGAGGCCCCTCGCTTGGTCGCTTCTCCTTCGGGAAAGCACCCTTCAAGGCTGTGTGCTGCTTCTGCTGGGTCGCTGGGTCAAGACGGTAGATCACGTTGGTGGCCGTGCTGGCGCGGACGCGCCCATGCTTCGTGAACTCCGCAAAGACAGTGGGGTGCGCGTGCAGTCCGAAGGCCTCCAACAAACGCTCCGTTGAACACCTGATGCGGCCCAGGTCGTCGGCCGTCCGCTGAGGGAGGCCTGGATCGGCCTTCATCCGTCTGCGGAAGTCAGGCAACTTCAGGTGCGCGTTCACAAAAGCGCCCCCCGCGTGCGGCGAACGCGACGAAGAAAGCTTGTTGAGGCGGTGCTTGGCCTCGATGGACCGCTCTGCAACGGGTACGCCGAGGACCATCCCAGCGACCTGCCTGAGGCCAGGGAGGCTGCTCAGAGGGGCACCGTGCTCTGTGAAGGCCACAACCTCGCCCCGCAACGGGGGCGAGGGGTCCAGCGTGCGCGCGGCCAGAGGCCACAAGCCACTGCGCGTGGACTCGTCGAGGGCCTCGTATTCCTGGAGGCAAGCCAGCAAACCAGAGCGCGCCGTGTCTTCCGAGGCCCCGCCCGCATCAATGGCCCCCAAGACGCAGAAGCGGTGAGGCAGGAAAGCCCAATGACTATACTTGCTCTGGATGACCTCCATGAGAGCTGTGCGCGCGCACTCCCAGTCCCGCACGATGAAGTCGCGGTCCTGCTCCCGCAACCCGTGGCAGCGGACCAGGAGCAGGCCCAAGGATTGGTCCACCAGGTCGCGCAAGTACGTCTTGTGCTGGCCGGCGGCGAGATCAGGGGCCCGCCGCCCCCGCATAGGGCAAGTGGAGAACTTCACACCTGTCTCCCCGACGAAGGCCACCCGCCTCTTGAAGTAGGGGCGGCCTGGGGCGAACCCGTCCTTCATGCGGAAGTCCTCTGCGTGGCAGGGGCACGACTCCAGGAAATTCTGGAATTCGTACAAGCAGCCGTGCACGGCGAAGAGCACGGCATGCCCGTAGACCCAAAAGGCTGGGTCGCGTACTGCCTTGGCAGGACACTAGGGGTGGAGAAACCCCCGTCGAAGTAACCGAACACTGGCCGCCTTCACAATCGAGACCACTACAACGAACGCAGCGCCACGCATACACTGATGCGTGGCGCTGCCACGTGGCTTTGAGGAGGAAAGGCGGGGAGAGGAGCGAGGAAGGGGAGGGAGGAAGGGGAGGGGGGAGGGGGAGGGAGGAGGGGGGGGAGGAGGGGAGGGGGAGGGAGAGGGAGGTAGAGGGGGAGGGAGGAGGGGAGGGGGAGGGATGGAGGAGGAGGGGGAGGGGGAGGGGGGAAGGGGAGGGAGGAATGGAGGGAGAAGGACAGGGAGAGCGGAAGGGGTGGAGGGAGAGGGGGAGGAGGGCAAGGAATGTGAGGGGATGGAGGCAGGAGGGGTTCAGACGACGAAGGGGGACGACGACGATGATGACGACAACGACGGCGGACAAGACGCCGAACTCTCGATCCCTGTGGCAGCCTGCCGTCGCGGGCGGGACAGCGGTCCGCCAGAACGGGCGACGGTGCCTGCCACGGTTCCTCGGCGATGTTTCGGCGAGGACGACAGGACGGGGGCGAGGCCAAGAGGACGATGATGATGATGATGATGATAATAATGATATGGGCGTTGATGATCGTAACGGAGGAGAGGAGGGATGATGATGGTGATGATGGTGATGATGATGGTGATGATGGGCGTTTCGCTTGTGACAATCCTCCGAATGAATGGACTTGGGACTTGTAGCCTGTGGATGTGCACAGAGCGTTGAACTATCGACAGGGGTCTTGCCCTGCGAGACGGCCAGTGCTCGAGTTACTTCGACAGGTGTTTCCTCCCAGCCCTGTGGCCCGCGACCTCATCAATCAGCTGCAAGTCGGCGTCCGTGGTCTCCTCCTCGCCGTCGGCGGGCGGCTTCTGCGCACGGGCTTCACCAAGGTCAGGGTCCAAGCTCGCGCAAGCTGGGCGGCCGTCGTCCCCAGAGCGGCGTTTGAAGCGGTCCAGGTTCCAATGTGTCCGAAGCCCATGCTCCGCGAATTGAAGCTGCTGGAGCGCTGGTATCCATGAGCCGAATCTCCATTCTGTCGGTTTCGTGCACACATCTCGCAGAGGCTCGTGGTGAACGGCGGCCTCGGGGCTATCGAAGCAGCGCTCAAGTAACCTATCTTTTGTGAACTTGTTGCACAGCAAGAGTATCAGCGGCTTGGCCCGCTTGAGGTACCATTCCATGTTAGTGAACGCCTTGAGCACGTCTTGCAGAGCATTGTTGGTGATATGCAACACTCCCGCCACCTGGAGTGCCCCATCAAAGAATGCTCGCTCAGTGGGCGTTGCTGCACCTGCGCTCCTAAGAGAGCCCACAGCATCGGGGCCAAGGGGCTGGGTCCACGCAGCGGCTTCGCTAGAGCCTGCTGCGCCGCCGCCGCAATCAGGCTCCGTCTCAAAAGTAAACGGCTGCGCTCTGTCGCCGCCTGCTTGCGTCCCGTCGGCGCCGTTGTCGTCGCCCCCGCCAAAGCCCGCGGGCGCAGAGCCGTCGTCCAGCATGGTGCCGAACATTGTGCCGCCAGCGTCAGTATCCATAACATCACACTCCATTGGCACGGCGCCGCTGTCGACCGTGATGTCGCAAAAACTCGTCCTCAATCTCGGGAAGATGGGGCGCTGCGGCGCCGTCGTCCATCGTGACCTCGAAAGCGGGCGCGGGTGCTGGCGGCGCTGGGGCAGCCTCTCGGTCAACAGCCATGGCACCGTGAAGGCCGCTGTCGTCGGGGAGCACGACGAAGTCCATCCAGTGGGGGAACGCCTGCGTCAGATCGACCGCTCGGGCTCCAGCAAGTTTAGATTCGGTGCCCATATCTGTGGTAAGTGCCAAGATCCTCTGGGTTCTCTGCTGGCAAGAAATCGTTGTGCTGGAGCTTAACCGAAACGAATGCACGATCGCGTGCAACTTGTCCGTAACACTTGTGGCCTGTGAGCCCAGCCCAACAGCCGTCAACATGTGGTGACTCCATAGCGAGGCGAGTTCGCTCGACAAGGTTTGAAGTTTCCGTGCTGCCGCCTGGTAGTGCTCGCGATCCTCCTCGTCCATCTCCTCGGGCCGCAACGTCCCTCTCAGAAACATCCTTGCGTCGTGCCGCCAGTACATCAGCTCCCTGGTGATCTCCCACGAACGCCCAGGGTCGGAGCACTCGAAGGTCTCAGTCAACATCCAGTCTGTGCCCAGCAGCGGGCTGGAATCCGAGAGCGCGTATTCCACTGATGATGGGGTCGGTTGCCTCCTCTGGTCCTCCAGGAGCATGGCCGCATCAAAGACCTTGAAGTATCGTTTGATGGTGCTAGCTGAAACCAGGCTGCCGTCTCCGAATGACTCCACGATGGGATCGGCGATGGACTTGTGAAGGCAATATCTGATGGCATCTCGGAGAACGCCTTCCAAGTGCGCAGCCCCGTGCAGTCGCGTCGATATGAGCACTGCGTTGAGTATTTTGCACGCGGCGTGGACCCTGGAGCCATCCAACTCGTTCTTGCCCTGTGCCCGAAGTGCGTCGGAAACGGCGCCCAGGAACCGCAGCGACGCGACCGCGTCATCTCGGTGCTGACTCTGCCCATCCTCTTTGGGCACGGAAAGAATGGGCATAATGCCCAACAACAAATGTTAACCCAAACCAACGGCGGCCGCTGTTGGGCAGGCGGCATTCTGCCTCAAATGGACACAGGCCGCGGCGACACCGACAGCGAACCCTGTTCAGAATGAACAGGCACTGCTGTTGGGCATTGTACACGTTTATTTCCGTACCCATTTCGGGCGTCCAAATCCTCTTGGATAGCGTCGTAGCAGGCTCGAACCGTTGCTGCCACCTTGTCCAGGACGGCTGGACGAAGCTCCATCTCTGCCGAACTATGCTGCAACTGAAAGGCCGACGGGGCGGCTGGTAGTACTGAGGCTGGTGCATGCATCCCAAATGTGTCCCTGAAGATGGCGGCATCAGCGTGTCTGCAAGCGCCCTCCCACATGTACACCGCCCGAAAGGCGCCGCGGATGATCAGGGGGCACATCGGCCACTGGGGCACGCGCGCCCACGCGCCGTCGCCACAGACATCGAATTGGAAACCATCGGCACGCATATCCTGGATTGCGGTGGCCACCACGTCTAACCCGAGAAGAGACCGAACGCTGGCCGCGCCGAGGCGGACGAACACCTTCCTCGCCGACCACTCCTTGGTAGCAAGCACGTCCGTTGCTGGGACGCTCGGGAACGTCTTAGTACACAAGATTCTGCTCGAAAACAGCGGACCGTCGTGACCAAAGCTCCGCACTGCACACCGAGTCTCTGGATCCCCAGCCCCGAGCTCCACGGAAATAGGCGATGACGGGGCCAATAAGAGCAGCCCGACCACTGCGGTGGGCTCCGACTGCGCCGAGTGGGGTGCCCAGCCGCCTCAGGAGGAGGAAGGGTGGGCGGGCGGTGGGGATTGGGGGGGAGCATGGGCTGACCTTGCTCGGTGGATTACGCTGATCCCGTGACCCATACGCGGTTGCTCACGCAGACCCTTCCCGCAAGAGCTCCAGAGGTTGTCTTCCCTCAGGGCCCCAAGGTTCCCTTCCCCCATACCCCGCGACCCTCAAGGAACCCCAAGGACCCCTTTGCCTTCGAACATCGCTGGCCTACGTCCGCGATCCAAGCCGAGTCCGCAGGGCTCGCGATGAATGTGTCGCGACTGGCGTTCCCGCGGGGGGACGCCCGTGCAACCAAATAGACAAGCGTGGCCCGTGTCATCCTCCGGGGTGCTCAAATACGAACGGGCGGGTGTTCGGGGGGAGGGGGTGGACAACAAGAAACTCTACGTGGCCCCTCTGGGTCCGCACTGGGGCGACAACGGGGCGTGGCGAGGAAATTGGGAGAGGTTGAGGGTTGGGAACAAGGCGGGGGTGGCGGGGGAAGGAGGATAGGGGATATGGGGACGGGGAGGGGTGAATATGGCGGCAGGAGAAGGGGCAAGGTGCGGGGTGTCGGCATGTATGAGGAGCGCAATGGGGCGGTGGGGAAGGGAAAGATAATGAAAGGGCGAGGGGGAAAGGGAGGGGTGGAGGGGGGGCAAAATGGCACGGGGCTGTCTCCTGGCACAAGATCGGCTCGAGGCCGAAGATGTGCTGAAATATGAAGGTCGGCCCGAGGCCGAAGCTGTTCTGGAATATGAAGGTCGGCAGGAGGCCGAAGCTGTTCTGAAAGATGGAGATGAAGGATGCGCCTGGGAGGATGGCGGGGAGAGCGGTGGAGGGCCGCGCCCCCGCGCCCTGAGGGGCGCCTCCGCATGGACGAAACCAACGCAAGGACGGAGACGAAGGACCAGGAAGAGGAGGAGGAGGAGGAGCAAGAGGGATAGGAGGATGAAGAGGAGGCATGTGCCGACGAGGACTAGTACAGAGGGGTGGGATGAGGCGGCAGGGGGGGGGGTGGGATGCGGATGTGCGGGAGGGGGACAGCAAGGGCGAGTAGGATGGAAATGCGTTGAATTAGGTGGATGGGGATGCGGGGCGCGAGCGGGGGGGGGAAGGGGGCGCAGGAACAACAGAAGGAGGAGGACCCTGGCGAAGAGAAATGAGAAGGTCTGGCGATTGGTGAGGCGGTCGTCGCCGTCTCTGTTCTCCTCCGCCTTCGCCTCATCTTCATGTTCCTCCCAGGCCTCCGACGTCATCATCTCTTCGCGACGTCGCCCCCTGGAGCTCTGCACAGCATCCCTGGGACTGTCTGTCTCCCCTGGACAGAGCTTCGATGACCCTGGGGCCCCAGGGGGCCTGCAATTGCCGATGCTGCAGAACGGCTGTTGTAGTACCTGCTTCATCCCCCCCAGGACGTTTGTCGACCGTCGTCCTCCGCCTTCTCAGCAGCAGCAGCAGAGGCATCAGCGCCAGCATCAGCACCATCATCACCAGTATCATCATCATGACCTCCACAACCAGAATACTAATCACAAAAATAGAAAAAATAATAATGATAATAATAATGATAATAAGAATCACAACCGTCATCATCATCACCAGCAGTACCATCACCATCATCATACTCATCATCATCATCATCATCACCATCATCATCATCATCATCATCATCTTCATCATCATCAGCAGCATCACCAACATCAGCAGCATCGTCGTCATCATCAGCATCATCATCAACTTCACCACCACCAGCACCAGCATCACCAGCACCACCACCACCACCACCACCACTTCCACCATCATCATCATCATAATCAGTATCATAATCATCATCATCATCATCAGCATCATCATCCTCATCCTCATCCTCATCATCATCATCATCACCATCATCATCCTCCTCGTCCTCCTCCTCCCTCTCCTCCTCCTCGTTCCCATCCTCCTCATCCTCCTCGTCCTCGTCCCCTCGTCGTCGTCCGCCTCCTCCTCCTCCTCCTCCTCCTCCTCCGCATCTTCCTTCCCCTCCTCCTCCGCTCATGGGCCTGTGCAGGCTGATCCAAGACTCCAGCTTGACGGATCCCCCAGATCTCGATCCATTGTGTGCTCCCCCGCTTCATGGAGCAAGACATCTCGCTTGGGCATCGATTCTGGACGAGCCCACATGAGGGCCAATACATCCCCGAACACCTCGGAGGGGCGGATGAGGACGAGGAGGAGGAGGAGGAGGCGGAGGAGGAGGAGGAGGAGGAGGGGGGGGGGGAGGGGACGTGACGCGCGAGGGGAAGGGGGTTTGGGTTGAGGGCTGTGGAAGAAGGTTCACGCTCAGGGAGGGTGGGGTGGGAGGCAGACTTAGAGGGATTGAAGGATAGATGAATCAGATCGCACGTTGTTGTCGCCACCGCCGCCGTCGTCGACGTCTCTGTCGTCGTCGTCGTCGCCCTCTTATGTGTAGTTCTTATGATTCAGGTTTCAAGATGAGGTCTCGGAGTCGATCCCCGCCCGCGGCGTCGGATACTTCGGGGGTGGGGGTGGGGCGGGGGCGGGGTGGGGAGGGGGGGAGGTGGAGGAGGAGAAGGAGCATGACAAGGAGGAGGAGAAGGATGACGAGGGAGATGATGATGATGCTGCTGCTGATGATAATGATGTTGATGATGATGCCGATGATGATGATGACGATGATGATGATGCTGATGATGATGATGATGATGATGATGATTATGGTGATGATGATGATGATGATGATGATGGTGGTGGTGGTGATGTTGGTGGTGGTGGTGCTGGTGATGATGCTGATGATGATGCTGATGATGGTGAAGGAGAACGAGGAGGAACTCGGATGATGGGGATGATGGTCCGAGCTTCCCGACGCCAAGACGTCGGGCCAGCCCGACGCCGTCGCCCAGCCCGACGCCTCTTCTCAGCAGCCCGACGCCTACGCCGCGTCCTGCGACTCCCAGCCCGACGCCTACGCCGCCGCCTCGCAGCAGCCCGACGCCAACGACTCCCAGCCCGACGCCTACTCTCAGCAGCCCGACGCCTACACCTACGATTCCCAGCCCGACCCCTACGCCTCGCAGCAGCCCGACGCCAACGGCTCCCAGCCCGACGCCTACGCTCTGCAGCGCGACGCCCTCGATGAGCAGCTCGACGCCATCGCTGAGCAGCTCGACAGGCTCGAGGCCATGGATGAGCAGCAGCCCGACGCCTACGACTCCCAGCCCGACGCCATCGATACGCAGCCCGACGCCTACGCCTCGCAGCAGCCCGACGCCATCGATGAGCAGTTCGACGGCAGAGCGGCAGCAACCCGATACCTACGCCCGACTCCGACGCCTACGCCGCCCAGTGCCCAGGCCTCGCCTGGGCCTGACGCCGACGACGGCGCCTGGGGCTCGACTCGGATTCGTCTGAACCCGACGACGGCTCACAGCAACGCGGGACCCATCGACCTGAACGCTGATGATGTTGCTGCTGCTGATGTTGATGCTGCTGATGCTCCTCCTCCTCCTCCTCCTCCTCCTCCTCCTCCTCCTCCTCCTCTTCCTCCTCCTCCACCTCCTCCTCCTCCTCCTGAGCCTCCTGCTGCTGCCGCTGCTGATGCTGCTGCTGCTGCTGATGCTCCTGCTGCTCCTAGTCCCCCTCCTCCTCTTCCACCTCTTCCTCCTCCTCCTCCTCCTCTTCCATCTCCTCCTCCTCCTCCTCCTCCTCCTCCTCTCCTCCTTTCCTCCTCCTCATCCTCCTCCTCCTCCTCTCCTCCTCCTCCTCCTCCTCATCCTTCCTCTCCTCCTCCTCCTCCTCCCCCCCCTCCTCCCCCCGCGGCCGCCTCGGGCGCGCCGCGGCCGCGCCAGCGGCGGCCCGCGCGGCCCGCGCGGGCGGCCGTGGGCGGGCGCCCTCGAGCCCGCGGCGCGAGCGGGCACGCGCGGCCCTCCTGCGGCCCTGCTCATGCTCCTCCTCTCCTGCTGCTGCTGCTGCTGCTGCTGCTGCTGCTGCTGCTGTTCCTCCTCCTCCTCCTCCTCCTCCTCCTCCTCCTACTCCTCCTCCTCCTACTCCCTCCTCCTCCTCCTGCTGCTGCTGCTGTTCGGACTCCTCCTCCCTCCTCCCTCCTCCCTCCTCCTCCCTCCTACTGCTGCTGCTGCTGTTCCCTCCTCCTCTCCTCCCTCCTCCTCCCTCCTACTGCTGCTGCTGTTCCTCCTCCTCCTCCTCCTCCCTCCTCCTCCCTCCTACTGCTGCTGCTGCTGCTTCTCTTGCTGCTGCTGCTGCTCCTCCTCCTCCCTTCTCCTCTCCGTCTCCTTGTTCCCCCGCTCGTTGACCTCCCACGCCCTTTTTTCCTGCTGCACTTCAGAAAGGTAGGAAAAGGAGGTTTTTGGAAAAATTAGTGAGGAGAGCGATCTTTAACAGCCAGAACCATCGCGCGCGCTTCGCGCGCGCCCAAGTTCTAGCTAGGCTTGATGGGCAAATTCATGGAATCTCACTTTTGTCGTTTCTTGCATCCTGGGACTCTCTTGGAGGCTCTGCGCAAGCCTCGGAATCGTATAGAAGGGGAAGTGCGGAAACGCAGAAATCACTAATTTCCGTTAGGTATTAAACGATTTGGGGCCCTCACAAGCTTCTTGTATTCTTTTCTGGGAGCTGAGGGGGGCCGGCCTTAATTGTGGTCTGTTTTGCAAGAGTGGATAAGGGGTGCGAACTTGAAAAAAAGGAATCGTGGGATTTCCTTTCTTTTTCAAGTTGCCGTGCCTGGGCCGTGGGTTAGAAATTTTCTGGATGCAGGCCGCGGTCTGTTGGGCTCCACATCGAGCCGCATCGCCGATCGCTCCGACCCCATCTGCTCGGACACCATTTGGGAGGCCTGCAACGTTGCCCCCTGGTTTTCGGGTCATAACTCGGCCGTTCGGAAGAATCAGGGCACCCCTGGAACGCCCTCGGCGAGGCGAAGCTGCTGGAGAACATTCCGAAGCTGGAAAGCCGCCGAGAACCGACGAACATTGGTGGGAAAAGGTATCCATGCCGCTACCCTCCGCCCGTTTTCCCGTTTTTGGGCCTCCTGGGAGGTTCTCGTCGCCACCGATGGATTCGCTTCGAAATCCTGGTCAGATCTCACCCCAGGAGAGGTCCGGGGCGTAGCGGTATCGGTACCTGTTGGTCTCCCCACACTCAACTGGGGTCCGAGGTTCAAGGTTTTCGGCGTTTTCTCAGCCACGCGCAGTGGGGAGTGGGAGGAAGGGGGTCTTCTCAGGAGTACTCTGCTTCTCAGAAAACGCCGAGGACGGCGCCGGTGCGGATCGTGACGGTGCCGGTCCCCTCCCCCCCCCTCCAATACAGTCAGCCCGTATCATAAGATTGCCCGGTAAGGATGCAAGGGCCTTGGAGGCCCATGTTAGCGTTGTTCGAACGAGGTTGGCCAGCGAAAGTTGCTAAGGATGGGCCGAAGGGGCAAGGATGCAAGGGTACCCTTGGGAAGGTTGCCCATCCTTAGTATGCGGGATGACTGCAACGGCTGTCATCGCTCGGGGAGAAGGGAGGCTCGGGTTCGGGGGGCTCGGGTTGGCCTGACGGGGCCGTCAGGGAAATGACGAGGCCCAATCTGAAATCTGACGCGAGCTCCCGATGCAGACATCCCAGGAAAACTAGACCGTCAAAATTCAGGACGGGCCCGTCAAAAAGCTTCGGCAAACCCGAGTTCCAGCGAACTCCAGTCTTACGTTTCCCCGAATCGCGAGAGGAAAGGATCGCGGCTTCCCGATAGCACTGATCCTTGGATACGGGCCACCACGCCGCCACTGGGGCGTTCATCCCTGAAGGCCTGCGCACAAGGTCGCCGCCGCGCCGACACTACACGGACTTACCGCGTAGTGGCTTCAAGTGTTTCGAGCCTCTCAGGGCTTCGCTCTGGCGGCGCCACCTCCCTGGGGGCTTGATCGCACTTATCTTGGGCGCTCCCGGGTGCTGTCCTAGAATATCTCTCAGCGAGTTCTCGATGCCCTCCTGGGCCTTTCTTGGACCCTATTCGAAGCTAGGCGCCCAAGAGGCACCAAAGAGGCACGCAGGAGGCCCCTGGAGGCGCCCAAGATGCCCGCAAGAACCCTCCAAGAGGCCCCCGAGACCATCGACAACCCAGGCACGGTGGCGTGATGGGCCGAAGGCCATTGCATCCGCCGCCGCCTGGTGATTCATCACAGGGGTGCACGGCGTGCTACATTTCTGAGAAGTGTTGTCTTTTCTACAGAACTTTCAATGGGGTCTCGGCCCAATCCGCCGGCCACCTGGAAAGCTCGGGAACACTTGTTTTCCATTTATCCCATCGCGTCCAAGACGGCAAAGACGGTAGCCTCCAAGATGCCCGCAAGAAACTACAGAACTCCCAATGGGGCCTCGGCCCAACCCGCTGGCCACCCGGAAGCCCAGGAAACTTCGTTCTCCATTGGTCCCATCGCGTCCAAGACGGCCAAGACGGTCCAAGATGGCCCCCAAGACAGCCCAATCGGATGGACAAGAAAATGTCGAGGAAGAGGATAGGGAATAGGATTCCCAACTTGGAAAAAAAACAGGGGCTCTCTGGAATTCATGTTTTTTTCAAATTCCTCGGTCTTTTGAGCTTTGGAAGCAGGAAAACGTGAGAAGGCGAAAACCGTTCAACAAAAGAAAAGAAATCGGCGAGTTAACCCTCTTCGGGCTCTCTCGTGACGGCTTTCGAAGCTCTCTTGGACTGTGTTTGGGGCCTCGTCGGGGCATTTTCGGCGCTTCTCAGGAGTCTGGAGTGTGTTGGGGGCCTCTGGGAAGTTCTGGAGGCCCCTCGGAGGTCTCTGGAGGCCTCCTGCTCCCGCTCTTGGGCCCATTTTGGGTCTGTTCTGAAAGGTCTGGGGCTGTCCTGGGCGCCTCTGCGGCAGTCTTGAGGCCTTTTCGGCCCGTCTTGGGGCCGTCTTGGGGGCCTCTTGTGCGGTCTTGGGAGCCTCTTCGGCCGTCTTGGAGCGTTGGAAACATGAAATGATGAGACGGCCAAAAACGTAGAAACAACCAATGACAATTCACGATTTTAGGTTCTCCGGGCGCTTCCGGGAGGCCTCCAGGAGCTCTCTTGAGGTCTCTTGAAAGCTTTCTGGGAGCCTGGAGAGCCGACCGAAGGCGATTTTGGGTTGCTTAGGAGCGTCTTGGGCCTTTCTTTTACGTTCTGGAAACTTTTTGGGGTGGTCTTGGGCTGTCCTTGGGCGTTTTGGGGGTCCCCTGGGGCCGGAACGCGCAATACCGGGAGCGTTCCGCAGATGTTCCGGGGAGGTGTGGGACCCCCGGGAGGGGGGAAGGGCCCTGCTTTTCAAGTTCCTTGGTCTTTGAGCGTTGGAAGCGGGAACACGTGAGAAGGCGAGAAACTTAAGAAAAAAAGGGAATGACCGATTTTACCCTCTTCGGGCTCTCTCGGGGCGGCTCTGGAAGCTCTCTTGGGCTGTGTTTGGGGCCTCGTCGGGGCTTTTTCGGGGCTTTTCAGGAGTCTGGGGTGTGTTGGGGGCCTCTGGGGGGGTCCAGCGTCCTCTCGGAGGTCTCTGGAGGCCTCCTGCCCGCTCTTGGGCCCATTTTGGGACTGTTCTGAAAGGTCTGGGGCTGTCCTGGGCGCCTCTTCGGCAATCTTGGGGCCTTCTTGGCCCGTCTTGGGAGCCTTTTGGGCGGTTTTTGGGCGGTCTTGGGGGCCTCTTCGGCCGTGTTGGAGCGTTGGAAGTGTGAAATGGTGAGGATGCAAAAAAACCTTGAAAATCAATGACAATTCACGATTTTAGGTTCCCTGGGCCCACTCGGGAGGCTCGGAGCTCTCTTGAGGTCTCTTGGAGGCCTCCTGGGAGCCTGGAGAGCCGCCCGAAAACTATCTTGGGTTGCTTGGGAGCGTCTTGGGCCGTTCTTTTACGCTCCGTGGGTTTCTTGGGGTCGTCTTGGGCTGTCCGTGGGCGTTTTGGGGGCTCCCCGGGAGGCCGGGAAGCGCGGTACCGGGAGCGTAAGGCAGATGTCACAGGGAGGTGTGGGACCCCCGGGAGGGGGGGGGCGAATTTGTTTATATATCATAATATACATGTATGCGTGTATGTATATGTACATACATATATATACAGAGAGAGAGAGAGAGAGAGAGGGGGAGAGAAATAAATAAAGAAATGAATACATATATGAAGAGGGAGGGAGGGAGGAGGGGGAGGTAGGGAACGAGAGAGAAAGAGACACAGAGAGAGGGGGAGAGAGAGAGAGAGAGAGAGGGGGTAGAGAGACAACATACGCTCCTAAGGTCGACTCGGACGAATCCCATCGGAAATGCGACCATCTGCCTCGGCACCATAATCAAGAAGTGGCGGCGCAATCCCAGGACAGCGCACATCTTATCTTGGAAGGTCGATGAAATCGGTGAGTGAAGCGTGTGTCAGAAGGCACGCCAGAAGCCTCATGCTGGGGGATCAGCCGGTACACCTCAATGTTGGTTCCTTCGTCCAACTGCCAATCTCTTCCAAGGGCATCAACCTTGCAATCACAACCTCACTGACTTCGAGGATGCCAGCGGCCATGGCGATGATTGTAATCTGCGGCCTTGATCAGACACGCGCATTCGACAAGGAAAGAAGGAAAGGGGAGAGCAATCACATTTCTTCTTGAATTGGATCCGGCCTAACCGATGCTCGTATCGAAATGCAGGAGCAGCATCTCCTGAGAGGGGGCTAACACGAGGCTAATTTCCCGATGCGACTTCGCCATTCTCAGGGGTCAAGCGGTGGAGTGTATATCCCGCCCCAAGTACTGGGGGAGGCGGGGGCGAAATGGATGGCCACCGACGTCATGACGAGCTGCGGGGTAAAGAGTCTGCCAGCTAGGACCTGTTCGCTTCACCTTCCACCATCTCCATCTTGCCTCCTCGGACCTCGCTCCTCACTCCATCTCGCCCTCCCTCCTTCCACCTCTCGTCGCCAGCCTCGTCGCCGTCTTCGTCGTCGTCGTCGTCCTCCTCCTCCGCCTCGTAGTGGCTGGAGAGGGGGGCGGAGGAGGGGGGGCGGAGGAGGACCAGCAGCAGCAACACAATGCAGACTAGGAGAGGCAGGGTGAGGAAGAAAGGAAGAGCAGGAGCAGGAGCAAGAGCAGGAAGAGGATCGGACGCTGAAATTACTGTTGATGTTGGTGATGCTGATGTTGCAGCTGATGATGATAAACGGGGATGCTGGTGCAACACAACCAGGCTAGCGGACGAGCCGCGCGGCGGCGCAGGCGCGGCGGTCAGTGAGCGCGACCAGCGCGTCGTAGTCAGCGGCGGCGCAAAGCCGCAGAACTTCAGGAAGATGAGAATGCTTCAGTTTGTGGTACACCTCGAAACTGACGAGGATCGGCCAGAAGTCTTCGGGCTCGTCGGCGAGACGGCTGATGCACTAAAGGCGGCTGCCAAGCGGGAACTTGCCGAACACGGAATAGACGATGCCCCAGAGGACGTGGCAGTCAGCGTAGTGCGCCCAGAGTCGGGGGCGTCGCAGCCGCAACGGAACTGATGGACGACACACTCGTGCATCCGCGCGCTGGTCGTCCAGCCACCCATCTACGCCTTCAGGCAGGCCCCGCGACGCGGACGTGCGAGCGGCGCGCGACGAGGAAGAGCCGCGCGAGGTCGGGCTCGCGGAGCGTGCTGGCGCTGCTCGGCCAGTGCTTTAGGAGGCGCTTGCGCAGCATGACGTCGAGGCTGGCGGGGAAGATGAGGGATTTGAGCGTGGCGTACGTGAACTTCCGGGTGCGCGGCGGAGGCAGCCAGGCACGCGCGCGCTCGAGAGCCAGCAGCTTGTAGTTGGCGACGGTGGCACAAAGCGCGCGGTCGAGCGCGCCGCTAGGGGGATGATGCTGATGGTCGTGATGATGATGACGATGATGATGCTGATGATGATGATGCTGATGATGCTGATGCTGATGGCGATGATTTGTTGTTGATAATGGTGCTACTTCTGATGATGAAGATGATGACGATGATGATGACGATGATGATGCTGATGATGTTGACGGTGACGATGCTGCTGCTGATGATGATGAGAGGTGACTACAGAATAATGATGTCAGATCCTTAGACAATGCGGTCCTGTGGCGACAACAATACCGTGGCCGTGTACTGGCGACTCTGTGTCGCGGGCGCCCAAGTCTCAGACTGCGGTGCGATCCACGTCACGTGCAGTTGCAGCATCGGCGAGGGCGTGGGAGCGGCCGATGCGGCGCCGATGTTTTTTTTTCAGGGAGGCGCGTCCTCGAGCAAATCATAGGTTGGCCTGCAAGCCGGAGGATGGATTCAGAAATTGGCATGAGGGAGAGGGGTCCTCGAACAAAAACGGGTCGTGGACACCGAGGCCTCCCCCAAAACCGGCTTTCTGTCCAGAATTGTTTGTTGTCGGCTCTTGAGCCCGCGGAGGGCACCGAGAGTTTGACAATGGTGCAAAGACCTCCAGGGACTCTTTTCCATCATGCCGGGGAAACTCGCACGGCTACTGGATCCTAGAAGCATGGTCGGGCTCTCGCTGTGGCAGCGCGAACGGCCGTTGAGCGCTCACTCAACATGCCCATGCACCCTTTTACACGCCGGTCGGAAGAAGTTGGTAGCAACATGATACTGGAGGAAAGCCCCAATCAGAGTCTTTCTTGAATTTACATGAGATCCCTCTGTAATTGCTCCTTAGGTTCATGAAGTCTGCGAGTGCTATGAAGGCCATGAGGGCTAGGGCTATGCGGCTATAGGGCTATAGGGCTATGCGGCCATAGGGCTATAGGGCTGTAGGGCTGTAGGGCTGTAGGGCTGTAGGGCTATATGGGCTATAGGGCTTTAGGGCTTCAGGGCTTTAGGGCTATAGGGCTATAGGGCTATAGGGCTATAGGGCTATGGGGCTGTAGGACTATAGGCCTATAGGGCTATAGGGCTATAGGGCTATAGGACTATAGGGCTATAGGGCTAGAGGGATATAGGGCTAGAGGGCTAGAGGGCTATGGGGCTACAGGGGTATACTGTAGTGCTATAGGGCTATAGGGCTATAAGGCGATAGAGCATCCGGGGATTTGTGCCCCCGGGCTCCCCCGGGCACCTCTGGGCACCCCTGGGCACCTCTGGGCCCCCCCAGGCACCAGGGCACCCCGGGGCATCCGGGCACCCATGGGCACCCGGGCCGGCCACCGAAGTCGGCGACGCACCTCACCTAACCATATGAATCCGCTAGGACCCCTAAAGAGGCAAGCTCTGATTGGGGAATGAAGTAGGAGGGCGTTAGGAGTGGATTGGGTCTCCGTCCACCCCCTGAAGAGGAGGGAAGAGGGAAAGCCGTTCGACTCCTGAAGTAGGAAGGCGTCTAGTATAGATTGTGATCTGGGAATCCAGAAATACCTGCTTTCAACGACCGGCGTATACCCATGGTGGCGATCCAGATGGCTGCGGCTGTGCAGCTTCTCCCTCCTCCTCTTCCCCGTCCTCTTTCTCCTCCTCCTCCTTCCCCCCCTGCTGCTCTTGCTTCTCCAACACCTCCTTCTATTTCTCCTGCCTGTCTGGCTCCTCCTTCTTCTCCTCCTCCTTCTCCTCCTTGTGACCCTCCGGATCTCCCCTCTACCCCACCTCCTCCTGTTCCTGCTCCTGCTTCTTCACCTCCTTCTCCTGCTCCTCCTCGTCCTCCTTCTTCGCCTCCCCCTCCTCCTCCTCCTCCTCCTTGTCGCCTCGCGCCCCTACTCTTACCAATCCTTCTCCTCTGTCTTCTCCTCCTCCTCTTTCCTCCTTCCTCTATCCTTCTGCTGCTGCTCCTTATCCTCTCGCTCCCCATTTTTACTTTACATCCGCCCGTTCTCTACTCTTATCTCTCCCCCACTTTTCTCCTGTCTTCGCCCGTTTTGTCCTCTACTCTTCTCTTGATGCCCCCCACTACAATTTTTCGGATTATGTTCCTACTTCCCACTCTAATCATGTTTTTTTTTCATTTCTTCCTGATCGCCCTCCTACTCCTCACCTCCTCCTCGTCTGTTTCCTCCTCTTCCTCTTCCTTCTCCTCTCTCCTCGTCTCTCGCCTCTCGTCTCTCGCATCTCGTCTCTCCTCGTCCACCTGCTCCTCCACCTAGCCTCTCTTTTCTGCTCTTCTGTTTGGCCATCGTTTTCCTTATCTTATTTGCTCTTCTCTTCTCTTCCTGTCTCTTCTCTTCATTCCAAAGCTACACATTCTAAAGTATAGTCTCCTCTCTCCCCTGCCAATGTCCTGCTGCCCACCCGCCGCCTTGCGTACTTGTGGCACACCTATTTCGATGCCCAATGCTAGATTCTATTAGTCAGCGAGGGCCCCAAACAGCGTGTCTAGCAAACGATGTTGCGATCCAGTGGGGCAATTTATACGGTGCATTCTAGGTAGCCTATTCGATGCTGTGCAACCGAGGTTCTGCAATCTATGAGGTGCGATTGATTTTTACCAATGATTTGACACATCCCACGCTCTTGCAAACATCCCACCCACCCACCCGCAACTTGGTTTGCAAAACCTCTTAAAAGACCGACTACGACGACACCGACGACAACGGCTACGACGACACCGACGACGTCTCCGACGACTTCGACGACGACAACGACGCCGACGACGACGGCGGCGGCGACGACGACGCCGACGTCGACGAAGACGACGCCGACGCCGACGACGACGAAGACGACGACGACGTCGTCAACGAAGACGACGACGAGGGAGGAGGGAGGACGACGACGGCGACAACGACGACAACGACGACAACGAGGGAGGAGGGAGGACGGCGACGACGCGAACGACGAAGAAGGAGGAAGGACGGCGACGCCGACGACGACAACGACGAGGGAGGAGGGAAGACGACGACGAGACGACGACGACAACGACGACGACGACGACGGCGACGAAATAGGAGGGACGACGACGAGACGCCGACGACGGACGACGACGACGACGACGAGGGAGGAGGAGGAAGGACGACCACGGCGACAACGACGACGGAAACGACCACGACGCCAAAGAGGACGACGACGACGAACACGAGGAAAGACACAGGACGACGTAGGCGACGACGACGACGACGCGGGAGGAGGGAGGACGGCGACGACGACGACGACGACGACGCCGCAAAAGCGCGCGCGCACGCTTTCGTTGAACATCCGTGTTGCGAAACCTAATATTCTTGTAGGTTTTTTGGACGCGCGATTTTGAAATCCTTCCGAAACCGATGGGTTTTGAAGGATTTCGGCGTACGCGCGCGACGACGCGCGCGTCTGCACTTCGTCCCGTTTTTTGCAGAGGATTCTCGCGACGGCACACGCGCAAGGGCGTTCGACAGATTTCGACATGCGCGCGCGCGCGACGCCCGTTTGGTAGCATGTTGTGAAAATCTTGAAAAACCAATGGTTTCTCAAGATTTCGCAAAAGCTCGCGCGTAAGCTTTTTTAGCAAATCAGCGTTACGAAGCCCTGTGTTTTTGTATGTTTTTTGGAAGCTCGATTGCGACATCCTTCTGGCACCGAAGGTTCTTGGAAGATTTCGGCATGCGCGCGCGACGACGCGCGCGTGTGTACTTCGTCCCATGTTTTGCAAGGGATTCGTGAAACAGCGTTGTGTTAGAACAAAAAATCTCACCGCATAGCGTTTTTTACAAGGGAACCTCAGGGGGGGATACCGACCGGCCTGGGACGTTGTGATTTCATAATTACAATGCACATGTGGTCAGAATCATAAATGCTTTACATACCCGAAAGGGGGACCGATAACGCCGGGGGGGGGTATAGTCTACTCTGTTTTTAGACAGGAGAATCTATGTGATGCAACGCACCCTGCCGAACTTGGAATTGTCAACTCCATTGCTCGCGCTATCATAGTACCCACCCTCCCGCAACTTGGTTTACAAAACCCATGCGGCGGCGATTGCCACGACCGCTTGGCGCTGGCCGACGCATCGCTGCGGCCGCGCTAGCGTGCGCAGGCTCGAGCGCATAGCGCTTAGTTAGTTTGGCGCGACCGACGTGGCCACGATGGCGCTGACCGCTGGGGACTTCCAGCGCGTCTCGCAAGCCGCGCTGACGTGAGGGCACTTCAGTGTGACTCGGTGATTCGGGTAATCGCGGTACCATGACGACATCGGCAACGGCAGACACGATGATGATAGTAGCGAAGCTGATGACAACGATGACGGTGACCACGGCAAGGCCAACGACGGCGCCGATGCTGATCACGCGGGATGACGATGATGGTGTCCATGCGTCGGTGATGAAGGTTTTGTAAGGATTTTGACGTGCACGTGCGGCCGACATGCGAAACTGGCCCGCGTGGTATTATTTGACAGGGATCGTGCCCCCCCAGCACGCCCGCAAGCGCTTTCGAATGATTTCGACATGCGCGCGCGAGAGGCCCATTTGGTCGCATGTGGTGAAAATGATGACACACCTATGGTTGGCATAAATATTAACAAGAGCGAGCGCAAACCTTCGTTGTTGACGCATCATGTTGGAAAACCATGTTTGTCTTGAACATGTGTTTTCGGGACACTCGATTTATCATCCCGTACGACACATACGGTTTTTAACATATTCCGACATGCGCGCGCGACGATGCGCGCGTGCACACTCCGTCCCATTTGTTTCGAAATCTCGCCGGGCCCACCTAGCGCACGAGGCGGCAGCGAGGCGGCAACGGACGGCAACGTGGCGGAACAGTTGGACCCACCTGGTGCGCGAGGCGGCAACGAGGCGGCAACGTAATGGCAACATGGCGAAACCCGCGGGACACACCCAACGCACGAGGCGGAAAAGAGGCGGACACGAGGCGGCAACGAGAAAGCAACGGCCGGCAACGTGGCGAAACCTCGCCGGACCCACCCGGCGCACGAGGCGGCAACGAGGCGGCAACGTGGCGAGACCTCGCAGGACCCACCCAGCGCACGAGGCGGCCAGGAGGAGGCAAAGGGCGGCGCGCACGAGGGCGCAACGAGGCGGCAACGGGCGGCAACCCTCGCCTGACCCAACCATGCGTCCCCCCACCCAGTACAGCGTTTCGTGGCCCCAGAGGAAGCTCCACCGAAGGTCCCAGTGGCGCAGCTCGCATGCGTTCCCCCCGCCCAGTACAATGTTTTGTGGCCCCAGAGGGAGCTCCGCCGACGGTCCCAATGGCGCAGCTCGCATGCGCCCCCCCGCCCAGTACAGCGTGTCGTGGCCCCAGAGGGGGCTCCACCGAAAGTCCTGGTGGCGCAGCTCGCATGCGTCCCCCCCATCCAGTGCAGCGTTTCGTGTCCCCAGAGGGAACTCCACCGAAGGTCCCAATGGCGCAGTTCGCATGCTTCCTCCCACCCAGTACAGCGTTTCGTGGCTACAGAGGGAGCTCCACCGAAGGTCCCAATGGCGCAGTTCGCATGCGTGCCCCCCACCCAGTACTGCGTTTCGTGGCCCCAGAAGGAATTCCAACGAAGGTCCCAATGGCGCAATTCGCATGCGCCCCCCCGTCCAGAGCAGCGTTTCGTGGCCCCAGAGGGAGCTCCACCGAAGGTCCCAGTGGCGCAGTTCGAATGCGTCCCCCCCGCCCAGTACAGCGTTTCGTGGCCCCAGAGGGAGCTCCAGCGAAGGTCCCAGTGGCGCAGCTCGCATGCGTCCCCCCCATCCAGTGCAGCGTTTCGTGTCCCCAGAGGGAACTCCACCGAAGGTCCCAGGTGGCGCAGTTCGCATGCGTCTCTCCCGCCCAGTGCGGTGTGTCGTGGCCCATAAGGAGCTCCACGGAAGACGATACCCACAACTGCGGTACTCACAACTGCATATGCTTGGGTTCTTCGCCAAGCTAATTTCTAATCCGAGCGTTTTCGGTGTTTCCCGAATGGCGCTCCCGCTGCAACGTTGGCTCCATGTTCTGGCTCGCAATCCTTCCAAGTCCTACTCCCGCTGCAGCGCTGACCTCGTTTCTTGTTGCGGATCTTCCAAATTCTGTTCCCGCTGCAACGTTGGCTCTCATTTTAAATTTCTGACGTTTCCGAACAATTTATTTACCTTTTTCGTCTTGCGTCATGTCTGGTTTTCCTCCGAACATGTTACGCTCCGCTATGCTCTTCTACGCCGTGCAATACCATGCATCTCGTACCCTCTCGGGACCGTTGCCCTGCTCGATATCTGACTGTGCGAGTAGAAGGGGGGAATTGCGCCATGGTAAGGGATTGGAGGGAGTGGTAGGATGTCAGATAAGACGCTTGCGCACCTAGCTTGCCTCCTCCTCCTCCTCCTCCTCCTCCTCCTCCTCCTCCTCCCACCGTCTTTCTGCCCTTCGCGATCCTTCTCGCCCTCCTCCGAGTCACTGTTGGCAACAAGTCGGCGGAGGCAGAAGGTATGGATAGCCGAAGGGCGGGCATTTCTCTCATTCGCTGGGGCGCCTTGATCGGAAGACATGGGCGATCGGAACCCTCTCCTGGTCCAGGCTATCCGCCCCCGTTGCAGCCGCCGGGCAGCGGCCCTCTGGACCTCTGGGCACCGCGCTCGGGGGGGGTGCCGACGACGGGCGCCGCTGGCGCCGCCCTTGCCCTGCTCGCGTGAGCGGCCCGCGCCGCGCACCAAACGCGGCGCGGGTTGGCGAGGGCGACGCGGTGCCCCCGCGCCCCAGGGCCCAGCTCCACGGCGACCTGACGCCGCCCCCGCATCTGAGGGCCGGCCGCCACAGCGATCGGGCGCCGCGCCCAATAGGGCGCCAGTGGCGCCGACCGCGAGCGGTGCCGCCCGTGGCGCCGCAGCGCCGGTCGGTCGCCCGTAGGGCGCCTCTGGATCGGCCTGCGCTCTCCGCAGCCGCGGCGGGGCCGGCCGCGGCGGGGCCGTCCGCGGTCTGCCATGTCGACGGAAGTCCGCCGCCCCTGCGGTGGGGGGTGAGGAGGAGGAGGAGGAGGAGGAGGAGGAGGAGGAGGAGGAGGAGGAGGAGGAGGAGGAGGAGGAGGAGGAGGAGGAAGAGGAGGAGGAGGAAGAGGAGGAGGAGGAAGACCATTGTAAGCCCAAGACGCACCAAATATAATGCAATAAACGCTTTCCCCAAGGTGCTTCTTCATAGGCTCCTACACGGATTCATATTCACTGAAGGAATTGCCCCATTGAGACATAACCACGCCTAAGACTTCAACGCAAGTACTGTTGCGTCTTGACGATACTGAATCATGCCAAAACACCATTCCTGAGACTTCAACGTGACTGTTGCGCCCTGACATTCCGGCACCGTGCCAAAACACCGTTTCTGGGACGCTAACCATGGAAATCCTTGGAGCTCTTGCAACATCTTGCGCCGAATGTGCGCGGCACTGGCGCGATAACTACATTTCGAAAAAGGATCCCCCCTCCATCCATGGAGCTCTTGCAAACTGTTTCAAAATAGTGTGCCCAACGCCATTGCGAGAACCAATAATTTGAATGCGGATTGCCCTGCATCCAGGAAGCTCTTGACTGTTTTTCACACGTGGGTGCGCGGTGCTAAGACGAGAACCACATTTGTAAAGCGGGCCACCCTCCATCTGTGAACCTCCTGCAAATTTCGAGCTTCAGGGTCATGGGCGGTGAGGAAGTCTCAAGCGAAACGCCCGGCCCGCCCTTCGACCTCGGGGTGCGACGTGGAGGAATCAGTCATAAGCAAAATTGATGGTGGAGGCAGAATGAATGAATGAGTGAGTGAATTTTCAGTGGGAAGGAAGAGCGCATGAGCCCAGCGTAAGAGGGGAACGTCGATCCTAACCTCAAAACCCAGACGCACCCACGGGTGGGGGCAGGGCCAGCGGCGGGCCGGCGGGCGGCAGGGGCGGAAGCCTCGCCGACGCTGACGCCCGCGGAAGCGAGACGGCCGCGGCGCAGGGCTGCGACCGCGCGCGTGGGCGTGCGAAAGTCCTGAACGATTTATGACCGAGATTAATTAATCTCGGTCGCGAATTTTGCGAGAAATCCTCAGAAATCTGGGGAGGGGAGGACGGAGGGGAAGAGCGGGGCGAGGCCGACGGGTGGAGCGAGGGAGACGGCGACGGGGCTTTTCCCGCAGGGCAATCATATGTGGAGGAACATGCAGGCGCAGACGCCGAAGTCGATGGCGGCGCCCCTAGAGATCCCGACGGGCACGAAATCGGTGGAGGCGAGGAGGCTGGGGGACAGGAAACCGCCATTCGAGAAGCACCCCAGGACGATGGGGACGAAGGAGGCGCCCTCTGAGCCGCAGAAGAACGCGAAAGCGGCGCGGGCGAGGAAACTAGGGTACAGGAGGCCGCCGACATCGGCGGACCGCATGTCGCTGGAGCCTCCGAAGTCGCTGTCTGGAAACACAATGTGGCCAACGACGTCGACGCGATGGCACTCTGAGAAGAGCAGGAGGGAAGGGCAACACCAGGATCCAGGGCGTCATGGGCGGGAACCAGGTCGAGGTCCTCGGGGTCGGTCGCAATCTCGGTCGGCGCGGTCGAGGACGAAGAGACCTCGGGCGTGATTCCAACTGCAGGGCTCGGGTGGCGCCGAGACGACGGCGGCGGAGAAGCCGACGGCGAGGTGGCCACTGGCGTGAGGCGCATGGGCGAGGTAGAGGACGTGCTGGTCGAAATGGAGGAAGAGCTCCGTGCAGAAGAGCGGCCGCGTCGTGATCGTAGCAGGATCTGATCACGGGCAGTCATCCTGGCGGGGCGAGCCATCGCCGCCGAACGCACGCCCGCCAAGGCACAGGACGCAAACTCAGCAGGCGAGAGCGGCCAGCACGGGATCGTGCGCGCTAAGTTGTAAGCGCCATACGCGGGGGCCGTGTAGTTGAAGGCGGTCAACGACGGCTCGATCAAGCCCCAGCGGCGAAGGACTGGGAGAGGGACAGGCCGCGCCAGAACACGCTGTAGAGCACGGTGTAGAGGACGGCAGCGCGCGTAGTGGCACAGGGGGTCGGGAGAGGCCCGACACCCGAAAGCGCAGAGTCGCTTGCCGAGCGGGTGCAGGATGCGGTGGGACGTCATCCAGCCATCGGCCCAGGTCCGCAGCACAGCCCGCGCCCGCGAGCAGGGGCAGGAGGCCAGCACGGCGGCGATCCGTTCCCACGGTAGCTGAGGGAGGAGCACGGCGTGGCGAGGCAGGAGCTTCCCGAGGGGGTGCTGGAGGAGGGTCACCAGCGGGGGCGCCGAAGGCGTCAGCGCACGAAAGAGCAGCATGAGCGGCACGCTGAGGGCGGGCGCGGGCGCCAGCGGGAGAAGCCAATTCCGCCTGGGCGGCAGCGGCCGCCACAGCCGGCCACGAAGGAGACCGCGTCGACGAGGGCGAGCCGACGGCGCCGCCAACCGCAGCACGCTCCAAGGTCTCCACAAACGCGTCGGACTGCCAGATGTGCGGGTACAGGCGCTGCGTGGCAAGCATCTCGAGAGTGCGCCAATCGCCGCGTGCGGCCACGGCAGAGCGAAGCCGCGCCAGGATGGGGGCGTACTGCGGGAAGGTGGCCAGCGCCGCGCGGGCCAGCGACGCACAGCTCAGAAACGCCCAGCGCGTGATGCGGGGGCCGCCCCACGAGCGCAGCAGCAGCCAGCAGGAGAGCGGGAAGGTGCCCAGCGCCACGCGGAAGACCTGCGCCAGCGCCGTGAGCTCGAGGCGCAGGAGCGAGGGCGGCATGTTGCAGAACTGCGCCACATACGAGAGTGTGGGGACCGCTCGTGTGCAATAAAGGATGGCCGAGATGCCGGGTGGGGTTGTCCCGCGGCCGATAGTATGAGCCCGATGCTGCAGCTTGGCCACGGGGGTTCGCCACTGGCGCTCGAGGGTCACGGCAGGGCCCAACCATAGGCCCAGATACTGCAACTCGGCGACGATGCCAAAAGAAGACCACCCAGGAACCCAACGACGCAGCTGATCAGCCACCTCGGCCGCAAGCGAGTCCGAGAACTGGCCCGAGAGGGGGACTAAGAGGCACTTGGAGAGCTTGAGGGACAAGTTGGCGAGCAGGTCAGCCATAGCCATCACTCGATGTGCAGGGGTGAGGTCCGCGACAGACCGCGTGGCGCCGCCGATGTCGTCGGCGCAGGCCCGCGCAAGGCCGCGACCCGAGGGCTCGAGAGAGTGCGCCAGGTTCTCGAGGAAGACCGTCGTCGAAAGCGCGAAGAGAGAGCCCGCGAGATCACACCCCTGAGTGATCCCACTCCGAATCCAGAAGATCGGGGCGAAGTTGCTGCGCGAGGAGGCGACGCCTTTTTGGCAGAGTAGAGGAAAGACACGAAGGCCAGCAAGAAATCAGGAAACCCCAAGACCTGAATGATGAAATCCATGAGCTCCTGACTTAGGGGCGGGAACGCCTGCCCGAAGTCGAGCGAGAAAAAGCAGCGGGGCGTCCACCGCTCGAGGGGGCTCCAGGGAGAGCTCGCGAGCATGAGCGTCCAACTCCAAAACGTTGACCCCGAAGTTCCGACCCCCGACGAAGCCGCGCTGGCACGGTGGGACCACCTCACGGACAATAGGCTGAACGGCGCGGTTCATGACCGAGGAGAGGGGCTTGATGTCAGTGTTGCGCATCCCCAGCACGCGAACTTTATCGGGGGACCGAATGCACTCACCCTCTCGCAGCTCCGCGTCTGTGACCGACTTGGGCAAGAGCGCTTGGATCGTAACCGAAGCACTATCAAACAGAGCCTGACCATCGCCAATCCAGTCCAGAGCAGACATCAAGACGCGCAACCCAAATGGAAGAGCAGACCACGCAGCATAAGGCAGTCCGTCAACGCCAGGAGCCGAACATGCGCCACATTAAGGGCCCGACGCAAGAGGCCCAAAGTAGGCGGCGGGATCTCCGAGGTGCCCACAGGGGCAGTCCATTTGGGAACATAATCACGAGCGGCCTCCAGGCCCCACGGCTTGCGAAAGAAGACGGGCTTCCAATAGGCCGCGAGGGCCTCCAACCTAGCAGCAGGATCCCGCGCCGCCAGCTCATCGGACACGCGGATTGATGAGAGAGAGGTCGAACGTGAGAACGGAGACCACAATCGTGCCTTCCTGTCGAGCGCCTGAAGCTGAAGGCGAGTAGCACGGGCAGAGCGGGGGCGAGACAGCTGAGCCTCGAGAGCTTCGCGGCGGGGCGCGGCGGCATCACGTTGCACATGCGCAGACCATTCGGTAAAAGACGGTGGGTGGAGCAAGACAACCTGAGATCCTCGCGCGGCCAAGTGATCCTTCGTAACCGGGTGGGGCTCGAGCATCCGAAGCGCCAACTTCACATCTTGACTCCATATCACACGGGCAATCATCCTCGAGACTTGGAGCAACGTGTCTGCACAATCAGGCCGCTCACGAAAGAGAGAATCACGAACCTCAGACGCAGCCACGCGAATGAGGTGCTTGTAGTGTTCCAGCTGAAACGGTGGCGGCATCCCTTCCCGCTGAGCAGAGGCAACCAATCCCTTCAGTCGGCGAGCAAATCGAGGGTCATGGCATAGATGACGAGGGATAGGGCGAGACGAGGCACGGCGAGTAGAGCGTGACGAGAGGGACACGATGACAGCAGTGTGGTCAGATATTTTTGCATCGGACACCGCGGCCGCCGACCCCGCCGTGGCCGTGGAGAGCTGCATCTGACAGACCTGCCAGCCCTGCAAGGACAGGATGATACGGA
Source organism: Prorocentrum cordatum (assembly GCA_963575745.1). Lineage (NCBI taxonomy): Eukaryota > Dinophyceae > Prorocentrales > Prorocentraceae > Prorocentrum > Prorocentrum cordatum. The sequence goes on along the minus strand of CAUYUJ010001880.1, from coordinate 546,975 downwards.
CGAGCACCTTCGCCTTGCCCGTCGCGGACTCGAAGTGGGTCGGCTCGCTGCCCTGCACCTCGAGCATCGCGTCGAAGACAGAGCGCCACGAGGGCGCACCAGCATGGTGATGACGGCCACCACGACGAGACACCGCCGTCGGTGCAATCAAGTGCAGTGCGGACTCCTCGGAGATGTTGAAGGCACCATTCACGATCACCAGGACCTTGGAGGGCTCCTCCTGCGCCAAGGCGAGGGCGTGGCGGATCTCGGAGCAAACCCGCCGAATCTCGGACTGCCGTAGTGCATGGTTGTGGATGCTGAAGATGTAGATGCGGCCGCGCGCAGCCGTGAGGGTCACCGGGAGAGCGCGCCCAGGGACCAGAGGGACCCGCCTGAGGCGAACCTGGTCTTAAGGGAGGTGAGCAAGAGGAGGGGCCAACACAGCGACGCCGCCACGAGCATGATCACCAAGAGCAGACCCGCAGAAGCTCGAAGTGCGGCGAGACGCGGCGGGCGAATTGCTCCAGCTGGAGGGCATCCTGGTGGATCTCCTGCAGGGAGACGATGGTCTTGTCGAGGCCGAGCTTGGAGAGGTAGTTGCGCTTCAACGCCGCCTCAGCCCCGGCGGCTTGCAGAGGAGCTCTGCCGTTCCAAGTAGCCACTCGCATCGCAGTGGCATCCCCCGCGGGAAACCCGCGACAGCGCGAAAGCAGGGGCGTCGCATCAAGGACGCCGCGCGGACTCGTCTGAGGGCGTGGTGAGGAAGAGCGAATGAGGAGGAGGAGGATGACAAGGGGGAGGAGGAGTAGGAGGAGGAGGAGGCGGATGAGGAACAGGAAGGAAGAAATGAGGATGACGGGGGGGGGGGGAGAACACCCACTACCATGCCTCCGCCTACCGGCGCTCCCGCGCTGGACGCGCGGAGGGTCTTGGTGTCAGACCATGGAAAGCGGGTCGCCGTGGCCTCGCGGAGTCGTGGGTGAGAGGGCGGGCCGGGGACTGACCCATAAGGTCTCTCGGCCGATGTTCCAAACTGTGCGCGCCATCGTGCCCTTCTGATGTGAAAGGTCCTTGTGTGGTAGCTCGCTATGACGAGCCCTCAAAGCAAGAGACAAAGTCGCAAGGTTGCGGGTGGGCGGGGGGATCCGTCGCCGTTCTTTCGGACTGGCGCCCTGTCAGTGCGCGCGGGCCCGTGCCCGTCGACGACCCCTCAGGGCCGACAGGGAATTTGAGCAGGGCCCGCGCCCGACCATGTGGAAGAGACAACACTTGAAATGCAATCGAATACACATGCAATCGCCTGTGATGCTATGACAACATGTGCAATGCTACATGATCACTTCTTTCCCTCTCTCCTTCTGCATGCTACATTACCGTGACATGTTCTCCCTCGCGCACAACGCGCGGGCGCGTTGTTCGCGGAAGAGAACGCCCGCTACCATTCCTCCGCCTACCGGCGTTCCCGCGCTGGTCGCGCGATGGGTCTTGGTGTCAGACCAGGGAAAGCGGGTCGCCGTAGCCTCGCGCCCATCGCGAGGCAATCGCTTGTCTGACCCCATCGTCGCGATCGACCTGGGACGAGCCTGGGCGGCGCAGCGACTGATGACTCCTCATGCCAAAACAAGACTGGGATGGCCACAATTTTTTCTCCATCGCCGGCCTTGCTCGGAGTCGGAATGGTCTATGAGCAAAGACAGGGCTGCAATCTGTTCTACCTGGTGGTCACGCAAGTGCCGCGAGGCCGAGCTCGTCCAATCGCCGGCGCGGAGCAGCGGCGCTAGACATCCTCCGGCGTCTACAATGTCCCGAGCCATGCCTCTTCTCAGGGCGTGGGCCCCCAGCTTGTCAGCATCCGTGATGCCCAACTGCTTGGCGTGCTGCCTCATGCGCCGGAGGAACTGCTGCGCCGACCGCGTGGACGCGCGCTGGCGACCCTGCTGGCGCGCCTCCGCGATGAGCGGCATGAGATAATGCAGCGCGCCTAATATCGGCGACTCCGAAGGGTGTGGTTTGCAAAGGGTGTGGTTTGCAACCAGCACCCTGAGGGGCGTCCTGGGGGGCGGGCGAGGACCTCGACAGAGCCCTCCGCCGCGCCCCGAGGAGGCCCGACGAGGACAGTGTCGCGCCCCCCAGGCCCCGACGGTGCCGATCGCAAACCACACCCCGGCGTAACCACACCCTTCGTAGTCGCCGATAATAACCGCCCGGATTGCCGACAACAGCGCTCGCGCCGCACGGCCGCAGGGTGCCGGCCTGGCTTCCGCCTCGACAAGGTGATGCTGAAGCCGACGCCATCCAGGACAATTTGCGAATGCTCCCCGTCGATCTCCAAAGGGATGCAGTCCGACGGCGTCCGGAACAGACACGGCCGCCCCACAACGTACAGCGCAGCTTGCTCGGGGTCTCCCGACGCTTCTGCGTGAGCGACAAACTTCCGAACCTCCCAGCTTGCAGCGCCAGGCGTTGCCTCGGCGGGTCTGCCTGTCTCGCCTGGCCCCTTCGGACCTGCCTCGCAGCATCTGTGTCCCACTCGTTGCTGAGCCGTAGAAATCGGTGCGCCCATCGGAGATTCGCCAGATATGCCTTCAGGGTGCCGTACTAACGGAACATGGCCGCGTACCTGATGACGTCGCCCTCTCTCGCGGGGAAATGTCGTTTTCGCCCTGGCGCGTCCATGAACGCAGCCCAGCAACGCACTCCAGCAGTATGGGGCGGCAGTGATCTGCGGATCGCCGCCAGCATGCTTCTCTGCCCTGCTTCGCCCAAAAGAGATCAATCTCCCCCCGCGGCCGCCAGAGCCGCCGTGGCCCGCCGGGGCGGCAGCCTGTCCGACAGGGGCCGGCCGAGGCCAGCGGATGCCATGCGGTCAAACGTGCGCCAACCCGTCACTTGGGCTACTGACGTCTCGCGGTGGTATTCGTGCATGGCCTGCGCCACCGCCCATCCCGTGCGCTGTATTTCTGGGCGGGTCAAAACCCTTGATATCCGCCGACCTGAGCCAGCGTTCGCCGGAGGCACACCTGCAGCTGTAATTGCAAAGGTTTCTGCCCTGTCTTCGGCCGAAATGGCCACCTGCGCCGCGCTCCGTGGCGCGCCTGATATTGCTGCCGCAGCCCCGTAGCTGCTCGCATGCCGTTGGCTTGGGGCGGCTGCCAGCTCCACTGCGCCCCCGTGGGTGACCAGAGCGTCTGCCAACCGGCTCGGCGCCGAAGACGAGGTCGACGTGAAAGGCGGGATGTGCGCCGCGCTACCAGCGGGCTCCCGCGGGTTCGCAGCAAGGCGCTCCTCTGGGTGCGACCTGCCAAGCCCCGGCGGGCGCCGCTCCCCGTGGAGTCTCGCCGCCCAAGCCACTGACGTGAATGGCGGCACCGCGGACATGCTCGCAAGTCTGGCTTCGCGCAGCGGGCCCCTGTGAGCCCGAACGTGGCTAGAGCCGACGCGGCAACGGTGAGTGCGGGGGAGAATTCCTCTCCGCCCCCTGCGCGAGCCGAAATCGCGTCGAAATCGCGTTTCGGGTGCTTGCTTGACTCTCCGAATTCGGGCGCCCCTGGGCGCCCGCGGCGTGCGCCGAAGCCCTGGGCCTCCTTATCGGCCAGACCTCTTTCTCGACTCCTCGCACGAAGTCGCAGTGTCCTCGTTTGCCCGCCGCGGCGCGGGGTTGGGCCCTTCGCAGAGACGGGCCTTCCCGCGAATGTCCTAAGAGGGCCGCGGGTTTGACCGCGTCTCCTCGCCCCCCGGCGCAGATTCCGTGCCCCCTTGACCGCCGGGCTGTTCTCAGCCCCGCGGTTGGCTGTTGCTCCGAGCGGGGGCCCGACGTTGAGGGCGAGAGAAGGCCAGAAGTCCAGGAGAGGACGACGACGAAGATGATGATGAATATTTTCCTTCGCCTCCGCGGCTTTTGCACCGCGCTGTCTGAATTCTTTGAGCGGCGCCCCTCGCATGTATTCGCGCCGCCAAACGCGGCGCATCAGTGTTCGGAGACCACGCCTCGAGGCCTCTGGCAGAATCAGGGAACTTTCAGTCTGCCTTCTCCGTTGCCCCCATGCCGCCAAAGGTGTCGAGCTCATCCCTGGAAGGGCTGTCTGCCAAATTGGCTTTGCTGGGCGCGTGATGAACTTCGTAGTCCACGCCCGCGAGTGCCGCCTCGAACCAGAGCCGGCCGGCTATAGCAGCGAGGTCTCGTTTCGATGAAAACCCTCTGGCGATGCGAGCGAGGTCGGCCGTGCTGTCGACGAAATGGACGACCCGGCGCTCGCGGAGACTGTCCGGGCACGGCGAACGCGCGGCGACCGCAGCCGCGAGCAGCTCGAACGCAACAATGTTGGTTGCCCGCCCCAGCAGATGCCTTCGAACCGACCTCGGCGCTCTGCCGCGGAGGAATTCCACGGCCCCTCCATCTGCGATGGGGGCGGCGCCGACTCGCCCATTCCCTTCCGAGTCCGAATGCAGCAGCGCAGTTGGGCGACGGACCTCTGGCAGCAAAGGCGCGGAACGGCAGAGGCCCAGGGCGAGAACCTCCAGGAACCACCGCAGAGCATGCTGCGTTCTCTTCGTGACAGCCGGGCCACGGGCCTGGCGCTGCCGCCAGATCAGGGGCCTCTGCGGCGCCCGCCCGAGGCGGTTGGACATTTGCGAATTCAGAAAGTTCAGCTTGCCACGAAGCTTAGACGCACCGCCTGGGCGGAGGCGCCCGGGCTGCAGAATCTCATAGATTTCGCGACACCGCTGCCTGCGCTTGGCCTCCCCAAGCGCCAATGCGCCGTCCAACTTTGCACTGCCGCGTCGAGGCCCAACGGCGGTATCTGCGGAGACGCCAGCGACTTGCCCGGGTCCAGTTCCCAGCCCAACATGATGCAAACAACGTCGTTGAATACTTCAGCTACCCATTCGGCATGGCGCTGTCCGTTGGGCAAAAGAACCCCTGTGGCGGCCCAAAACATGTTGTCGACGTAGAAGAACACCGCCAGGGGCAAGATCGTGGCCACGATATGCTGCAACGCTCTGGCGGCCCTGAACCACCCAGCCACTGCGCCCAGGTTGCCGACAGTACGGGGGAACAGCGGTGGAACCTGGTGTCTCCCCAGTTCAAAGTTGAACAGAAAGGGCCAGCACATCCATGGACGTTCCTGGGCAGGCTGAAACGTCTTGAAGGCTGAATGTAAGTCCGTCTTGCCCATGCAAGCATCAAATTCAATCCCGGCCTCGCGCGGAGCTTCGGCGAGGTGCCGCAAACCTTCCAGCGTGCGTGCATGCGTGTCGCGCCGATAGGTCTGTGGCACCCCGGCGCAATCGTTGACCCGATTCTTCCTGAAATTGTAGATTTCCCGCGCCTTCCGGCCCGCGTCGCCCCGGCTCTCCCAACTGCCGAAGGACTTTACCGGCAGCGCAGCGGACAGATCGAGGTCTTGGACCCCTCGCAGCGGCCCCGTCCTTCCGGCGGCCATGTCTGTCTGAACATTCCGCCGCGTCTCACTGGCTAAGTCTCCTTCGTCGTCTGTGCGGGGGCGGCGAGCTTCAGCGGCCCGCAGAGTTCGCTGATTTATCTCTGCGCAACTGTCCCGAAGCTCTGGCAGCGGGCAAGGCCCGGCCCAACCGGGCCGCCCCCTGCTGCACTTGCCGCCTGGCAGGTCGGCGCCGAAGCCCCCGACCGCGACGACCTCTGTGAGAGGGAGCCCATTC
>CAUYUJ010001880.1:518814-526314 GCA_963575745.1 Prorocentrum cordatum | reverse complement strand
TGGGTACCGCAATTGTGAATATTCTCTTCGGTGGAGCTCCCTATGGGGCCACGAAGCGCCGTACTGGGTGGGGAAGCGCCGTACTGGGTGGGGTGAAAATGCAAAATTTGGTGTGTGGGACGCATGCGGGCGGTCCCACTGGTGGCTTCGGTGGAGCTCCCTATGGGGCCACGAAGCGTATGAGGGGTGTGCCACATTTGGTTTCCAGGACGCATGCGGACGGTCCCACTGGGGGCTTCGGTGGAGCTCCCTATGGGGCCACGAAGCGCTGCACTGGGTTGGGCGGAACGCATGCGGGCGGTAGAACTGGGGCCGTCGGGCGAACTCCCTATGGGGCCACGAGACGCCGTACTGGGTGGGGAGAAAATGCAAAACCTGGTGTGTGGGACGCATGCGGGCAGTCCCAGTGGTGGCTTCGGTGGAGCTCCCTATGGGGCCACGAAACGTATGAGGGGTGTGCCAAATTTGGTTTCCGGGACGCATGCGGACGGTCCCACTGGGGGCTTCGGCGGAGCTTCCTATGAGGCCACGAAGCGTTGTACTGGGTGGGTGAAAATGCCAAATTGGGTTTCCGAGACGCATGCGGACGGTCCCACTGGGGGCTTCGGTGGAGCTCTCTACGGGGTCACGAATCGCCGTAGTGGGTGGTGTGAAAATACCAAAACTGTGTTTCAGGGGCGCATGCCGACAATCCCACTGGGGGCTTCGGTGGGGCTCTCTATGGGGCCACGAAACGCCGTACTGGGTGGGGTGACAATGCCAAAGTAGATTTCCGGGACGCATGCGGACAGTCCCAAGGGCTTCGGTGGGGCTCTCTGCGGGGCCACGAAGCGCTGTACAGGGGGGGGGGACGCATGCAGACGGTAGCACTGGGACCTTCGGTGGGGCTCCCTATGGGGCCACGAAGCGCTGTGCTGGGTGTGGGGAACGCATGCGAACGGTAGCACTGGGACCTTCGGCGGGGCTCCCTGCGGGGCCACGGAACGCTGTACTGTGCGCGGGGGACGCATGCGGACGGTAGCACTGGGACCTTCGGTGGGGCTCCCTATGGGGCCACGAAGCGCTGTACTGGGTGGGGGGACGCATGCGGACGGTAGCACTGGGACCTTCGGTGGGGCTCCCTATGGGCCACGAAGCGCTGTACTGGGTGGGGGGGGCGGGTGAGCTGCACGAGCGCTGGGTGGGGGGGACGCATGCAGACGGAAGCGCTGGGACCTTCGGTGGGGCTCCCTTATGGGGCCACGAAGCGCTGTACTGGGTGGGGGGGGGGGGGGGGGGGGACACGCATGCGGACGGAAACAAGGGACCTTCGGTGGGGCTCCCTATGGGGCCACGAAGCGTTGTACTGGGTGGGGGGGACGCATGCGGACCGTTGCACTGGGACCTTCGGTGGGGTTCCCTATGGGGCCACGAAGCGTTGTACTGGGTGGGGGGGGACGCATGCGGACGGTAGTGCTGGGACCTTCGGCGGGGCTCCCTGCGGGGCCACGGAACGCTGTACTGGGTGGGGGGGGCGCATGCGGACGGTAGCACTGGGACCTTCGGTGGGGCTCCCTATGGGGCCACGAAGCGCTGTATTGGGTGGGGGGGGGGCGCCTGCGAACGGTAGCACTGGGACCTTCGGTGGGGCTCCCTATGGGGCCACGAAGCGTGTGAGGGGTATGCTGAAACGGGTGATGATGATGATGATGGTGATGATGATGATGGTGGTGATGGAGGGAGAGGGGGGAGGAGGAGAGGTGAGGAGAGGAGGAGGAGAACGCGGGGCGACGTCTCTTCAAAACGAGGACCCAACAACACAGGTTGGCTGGGAAAAAAAAACTGAAGGACTCTTCGAAGAAGAGATTCTTACACATCCTCAGGAACCAACCGTTTGGAGTCCGCAAGAGCCGTCAAACATCCTTTGGAATCCTCAGAAATCTTTGGGGATCTTCCAGAATCCCCGGGAGTCCCCAGGGACCCTCGGCAATCCTCAGGGACCCCCTAGGAATCCTAAGGAACCCTCGGGGTCCCTCAAGAATCCTCAGGGAATCCAATAAATCAATGGGAATCCTTCGGCTACGGGGACCTTTCGGCATCCTCAAGCATCCTTCTGGACTTCTAGAAGACTTGCATCTCAAAGTGGAACACTGGCCGCAACGCTTGGCACTCGGATCTGACGGATTCTTGGTGTGATACTGCAAACTCTCACGGCGCTTGGAGACTGTCCAGGCAGGGGACCTTTTATGCTGCGACTCGAAACGTAGCGACGTGCTTCCGACTGGGACATGGTCAACCAGCATGTCAGCATTAGTTCTCAGACTGGTTCGATGCAAACAGGGTCACGTTCGTGTCGATGCAAAATCACAGGTCACCTTCGCCTGCTCTTCTTCTATAAACTGCCTGTGCCTCAGTTGTATAAGGAAACTAAGCAAACAAGAACGTTTCACACGTCACCCTTGTGTCTATTACATTATTATCGAATTACTAATGTGTTCTTATTGTATGCCTAGTGTATTATACTCCTATTTTATTTCTGCTGAATTGTCTACCTATTGTATTCCTATTGTTGTCATCTTGTGGCCCCAGTGTGTTGTACTCCAATTGGTTTCCTCTGTTTCCCTTGTAATCGTCCTCGTGTATTTTGATTGTTTTCCCAGTTCGAATGCGTTCCTACTGTATTCCTATTGCGTTCCAATTGTCTCCCTAGCGTGGTCCTATTCTAAGGCGTTCCTATGTTGCCACTGTTGCCCCTATTGTTTCCGATTGTCTAAAACATACTACTCCGATTGTGTTGTTTCGAAAACCGAACAGGCACCCGAACCAGAACCTTTACCCTTCACCAGCCATTCTGAATATACACGAACTTGACGTGCGACCCTGGAGTAGTAGTCGTAATAGTAGTCGTCGTAGTAGTGGTAGCAGCAGCAGCAGCAGCAGCAGCAGCAGCAGTAGTAGTAGTAGTAGTAGTAGTAGTAGTAGTAGTAGTAGTAGTCGTAATCGTCACAATAATAATGCAGGTATGGATCGAAGAAAGGTCGTTTTAGCAGTCGTAGTAGTAACCGTAATCGTGGCAGTGGAAGTAGTAATATTATTATTAGTAGTAGTGGTGGTAGTAGTAGTAGTAGTAGTCGTAGTAGTAGTAGTAGTAGTAGTAGTAGTAGTAGTAGTAGTAGTAGTAGTAGTAGTAGTAGTAGAAGTCGTAGTCGTACTTGTAGTCGCACTTGTAGTGTTAGTAGTAGTCGTAATACTAATAGTCGTACTCGTAGTAGTAGTCGTAATAGTACAAGTAATAGTATCCGTTGTAGTAGTAGCATGACAAATCGTCGTAGGAGTGGTAGTAGTCGTAGAAATAGACACAGTAGTATTTGTAGAAATTCGCCGGCCCAACGGGCCAGGGCGTGCTAAGATCTCCGGTAACTGGTTAACAGTATTAACAGTATTTCTAGTTCGCGCGCGCGGGGCGGCCCCTGGGGGTCCCCCGGCGAAAAGTACCCCGACCAACGCCCGACCGCCGCCCGACCGCCGCCCGACCAAGTCTACTCAGAGATGGTTTTCCTTCTGGGTGCGGCCTCTCAGGCTCCCCAGAGCGCGCTCAGAGTGCCCCAAGAGGCCCCCAAGACTGCCCAAGAGGCCCCCGAGACGCCCAAAGAGCGCTCGAAGACGCCGAAGATGACCCCAAGACGGCCCAAAAGGCCCCCAAGACAGCCCAAGAGGCCTCCAAGACGCCCCAAGAGCCTTCCAAGAGGCCTCCGAAGAGAGCCCCAAGAGGCCAACATCGTTGATTTTCATTAGTTTTTTCGATGTTTTTTGTGTTCTGGCTTTTTCGGCTTCCGGACGCTCCAAGACGGCCCAAGAGGCCCCCAAGACCGCTCCAAGACGGCCCACGAAGCTCCCAAGACGGCGCCGAAACGACCCAAGAGAGCCCTCAAGACGGCCCAAGTGCCGCCCAAGACGGACCAAGAGGCCCCAAGACGGGCCCAAGAGGGACTCAGGAGGGATACCGAGAACTCAAAAATGGAGCCCTCCGTCCCAGAAGGCGCCCAGGAGGTCCCAAAGAGGCCCCAAGAGGCCTCCAAGAGGCCCCAAGATGTCGCCAAGAGGCCCCAGGAGACTCCCAGGAGGCCCAAAAGAAGCCCCAGAAGGCTTCAAACATGTCTCCCAGGCGCCCCCGAACGGCCTCTCAACAGACCCCAAGAGGCCCCCCAAAGAAGCATCTTGACGACGACTCTATTTCGCCCCATCGAGAGACGACCCCCAGGGAACTGCTTCACCATCAAAACTCCCCACGCAACGCGTCCGAACGACACCCGCCCCCAAGAGCGCAACATGGGCAACGAACACACAGACAAAAACCAGCGATGCCATATCACGGGCCGGCGGAATGAGCGAAGCGATTCAATAATAATCATAATAGTAAGAGTAGTAGTAATACTAATAAATGGAACTCCCTTAGTAGTAGTGGTAGCAGTAAGAATACAACTAATATAATAGTATGTCGTAGTCCTGGTAGTCGTACGGGTAATAGTAGTCGTAGTAGTAGAACTAATAATAATAGTAATAGGCGTAGTCCTAGTAGTGGTACTGGTGGTAATCGTAATTGTCGTGGTCGTAGTAGTAGTAGTAGTAGTAGTAGTAGTAGTAGTAGTAGTAGTAGTAGTAGTAGTAATAGTAGTAGTAGTCGTAGTAGTGATGGTAGTAGTCGTAGTAATCGTAATACGAATAGTCGTGGTTCTAGTGGGGGTACGAGTATCCGTAGGAGTAGGAATTATACTAATAGTGGTAGTTGTGGGGGTAGCCGTGGAAGTAGTCGTGGGAGTGGTCGTCAGTAGTTGGGGGATGGTAGTCGTAGTAGTAATCGAAGTAGTGCTCGTAGTAGCAATCTTACTCGTAGCAAGACTCGTAGTAGTCGCAGTAGAAATAAACATGGGTGTACCGTAGTCGTATTACCAATACTGATAATGGTAATAGCAGTAGCGGTAGTAGTCGTAGTAGTAGTAGTAGTAGTAGTAGTAGTAGTAGTAATAGTAGTAGTAGTAGTAGTAGTCGTAGTAGTCGTAGTAGTAGTAGTAGTAGTAGTAGTAGTAGTAGTAGTCGTAGTAGTCGTAGTAGTAGTAGTAGTAGTAGTAGTAGTAGTAGTAGTAGTAGTAGTAGTAGTAGTAAAAGTAGTAGTAGTCGACGTCGTAGACCCAATAGTTTACATAGTAGTAGTAGGAGTAGGGGTTGTAGCAGTATTAGCAGTAGTCGCAGTAGTAGTAGTAGTAGTAGTGGTAGTAGTAGTAGTAGTCGTAGTAGTGATAGTCGTTATCGTGGTAGTGGTAGTATTAGCACACGTAGTAGTGATAGTAGTCGTAGTAGTAATCGTAGTGTTAGTAATAGTCGTGGTAGTAGACAGAATAGTAGTAGTAGAAATAGTAGTAGTAGTAGTAGTAGTAGTAGTAGTAGTAGTAGTAGTAATAGAAGAAGTAGTAGTAATAATTGTAATGGTGGTAGTAGTAGTAGTAGTAGTAGTAGTAGTAGTAGTAGTAGTAATAGTAGTATAGTAGTAGTAGAACAGTAGTAGTGGTAGTAGTAGTAGTAAAAGTAGTAGTAGTAGTAGTAATAGTAGTAGTAGTAGTAGTGATAGTAATAGTACGAGTAGTAGTAGTAGCAGTAGTAGTGTCAGCCGTAGTTGTCCTAGTAGTAGTAGCAGTAGTAGTAGTAGTAGTCGTAGTATTAGTCGTAGTAGTCGTCGTAGTAGTAGTAGTAGTAGTAGTAGTAGTCGTCGTAGTAGCAGTCGTAGTAGTAGTAGTAGTAGTAGTAGCAGTAGTAGTAATAGTAGTTAAAGTAGTAGTAGTAGTAGTGTAGTAGTAGTAGTAGTGAAAGTAGTAGTTAGTAGTGAAAGTAAGTAGTAGTAGTAGCAGTAGTAGTAGTAGTAGTAGTAGTAGTTAGTAGTAGTAGCGTAGTAGTAGTAGTCGCGTCGTAGTAGTCGTAGTAGTAAGTAGTAGTAGTAGTAGTAGTCGTAGTAGTAGTAGTAGTAGTAGTAGTAGTAGTAGTAGTAGTATGAGTAGTAGTATGAGTAGTAGTAGTAGTAGTAGTAGTAGTAGTAGTAGTAGTAGCAGTAGTAGTCGTAGTAGTAGTCGCAGTAGTAGTAGTAGTAGTAATCGTGATAGTAGAAGTAGTAGTCGTACTGGTAATCGGAGAGGTCGTGGTAGTCGTAGTCGTAGTAGTAATAGTAGTAGGAGTAGCCGGGGTAGTAGTGGTGGTAGAATTAGTATTAGTAGTAGTAGTAGTTGTCGTAACACTCGTTGTGGTATTAGTCATAATAACAATAGTCGAAACCAATTGCCCTAGCCAGCCCAACCAGCCAGCCCAACCAACCAGCCACCCAAACAACTCAACCGGCTCAACCAGCCCAACCAACCACCCCGCAACCCCAGCCACCCCGCCACCCCGCCAACCCGCCCACCCCCGCCGCCTGCCCTCCGTCTCCGTCGAGAGGGGGGGGAAGTGTTTCTTACAAGCGAAAACCACAAAAATCACCCTCCCGGGGTCCGGCGGGACAGCGGTGGGAGGGGAAATCGCACCGTACTATGGGGGAGGGGGATTCGCGCCCGAGGTGCCCAAGGACGATTTTGGGGATCAAATGCGACACTGTCGCGTCACTTTATTACCTTTCACCGCGCTCCCCTTCTCAACGGAAAGGCTCCCATCCGTGAAACTGGCGTCATTTTTCCAGCCCCCGCGAGAGGCTTTTTAGAGGCCCCCAGAGGCTCCAGGAGGGCCCATGGCGGCCTCGGGAGTGCCTAGGAGATCTCCGGAGGGCCCCACGGAAAGGCCCCCATGCGTGAAATTGTTTTCACCATTCCGCCCCCGCGAGAGAGTTCTTAGAGGGCCCACGGAGGCTCCAGGAGGGCCCATGGCGGCCCCGGGAGAGCCCACGAGATCTCAAGAGCACCCCGGAGGACCCACTTTGAATTACACTCAAGGAGCTCCAGAGGGCCCAGGAGGCTCCAAGAGGCCCCAAGAGGCCCCGAAGAGCCCAAACAGGCCACAGGACCCCCAGCACGCTCTAGGAGAGCCAAGGCGACACCCAGAGGCTCCAGGACGGGCGTCATTCCCTCTCTTCCTCCTGCTCGTCGTCGTCATCCGCCTCCCCATCCGTCCTGCTTTTAATCCTTCCTCCCCTTCTTCCTCCTCCTTCTCCTCCTCTTTCTCCTCCTCCTCCTCCGCCTCCTCCTTTTCTTTCTTCTCCTCCTCCTCCTCTTCCTCCTCCTCCTCCTCCTACCTCATCCGTAGCCTCGATGGCTCCGATAGCGCCGTGCGCGAGATGCGCCTCCTCCCCATCCGTCCGCCTCCCTCCTCCCTCCTCCTTCCCTCCTCCCTCCTCCCCTCTCCCGGGAGCGTCACAAAGAGGCCCTCCGAGGACAATTTCACGACGACAAGGGCGCCGACACGATGAACAGACACCACGTCGGGGCTCTGGGAACGGAGTCGAAGACGAAACCTCGAATAACTTAGTCTTCGATGTTCGGGGCATTT
>CAUYUJ010001880.1:511314-513814 GCA_963575745.1 Prorocentrum cordatum | reverse complement strand
CGGCGACGCCGCGCTCCGAAACGTCAGAGGAGCCCGACGGCCGTGACGGACAGCCGGTGGCGGAAGTTGCAGACGTCCACCCTCTCATCAACATGGGCTACTCCAAGGAAGCGCTCAGGCGGATGGCGAGGTGCTGCGCCATGGTGCGGTGCGAGACCCGGCGGGCCCACATGAAGGGGGCCCTCGGGGCCTTTCTCGAGAAGAAGGGGGACGTGATGCGGGCCGTGGGCTGCGCGAGGAGCATGGGGTCTGGTTCGAGAAGCTGGGCGCCCGTGTTGAGGACAGCCGCAAGTTGCGAGCTGAAATCGAAGGGAGGGGGGCCGCGTGCACGGCCGAGGAGGGCGAGAAAGGGCCGCCGGGGGCGCGCGAGCGGGTGGCCGCGCACCTGGGCAACCAGAGGGCCTTCAGGGAGGAATCGGGCGGCGATGCAGGCGCGCGGGAGGCCTGCCGCAGGATGGCTGACTTCTCCGACCAGTTCTTCACGGACGACCAGCTCACGATGAACATGCAGTACAAGTGCAATGCGCGCGAGACCGCGGACAACCCAGGAGGGTGCAAGTCCTTAGTCCACGCGGACCGGTGGACGCAGCTTCTCTTCCTGAAAGAGGAGGCGGGGGGCGAAGTGACCAGCGGTGGTACTGCCGCTGCGGAGCTCGGCGCACCGCGAACTTGGGCGTGTGCGTCGAGATGGCTGACCGCGCGGCCCAGCCACCGAAGGCGTGGCACCTGCAGGCCAAGTTCCCCGAGGAGGACATCGGGGATCTGGAGACCCTGCCGCGGGCGGACCAGCTCAAGGAGGACGGCATCACGGTGATCAGCCCTGCGGATGTGTTGCAGCACCTTCCGCAGGTAGAGCCCTTGGCAGTGGGCGCAGTGGTCAAGAAATACTCGTGACAGAAGCAATGGGAAGGCCATTGGGCATTGGCGAGCGACATGACGCGGGAGAAGATACCTGAGTTCAACGGGTGTGACATATACTCGCAGATCACATGGGGGCTCAATGGCCCCGACTGGGCGGGCTACAGCAAGAAGACCAGGAACAGGATGAAGCGCCAGAAGCTCGACGAGGCGAGAGTGGCGATACTGAATTACGAGGCGCGTCACAAGCTGGACGTCGGCAGCCCCGCCAGCGGGGGGAGTGCTGGGGCAGCCTCGAGTGCTCCGCCCGCTGGCGGGAGGCAGGCGGTCCAGGGGGCGGGTGGTGTAGGAGCGGTGGGCCCGCCGCCGCCGCCTGCGCCCGCGGCACTGACCAACGTGCAGGTGCCGCCGCCGCCGCCTGTGGGCCCACCGCCAGACGTCGAGTCCAAGCTGTTTGGCCCCGCGGTGGAGGGCACCCAGTGGGGTGGGGAGGTCAGCGCGCTCCCATCCGAGGTGTTTGGGTGCTGAGTAGCTGGGCGGCTCGGAGGCCCGGGGGCTCCAGGGCCTCAAGGCCAGAATCAGCGAACGAACGAGTGAGTAGGTGAGTGAGTGGTTGCACGCCTGCTCTGACATGGTGCGCTGCATCAGTGCCGCGCCAGCTTGATAATTTCCAGGGCGCTCCAAGTTGTGGCTGTCTGAGGCTCTATCGCAGCCTCTCATGTGTGCCCTCTGCTACCTCGTAGCACTAGGGCCGCCCCGTGGGCTGCGGGCCGTGCGCAGCGTCGCCGTCCTGTCCTCGGTACTCCTACCAAGTGACCAGCCATTTTGGCTTGCCCTACCCCGTTTCTCGCTGTAGGCCCGTGCCACATACGGCCTCCCGCGCTTCAGGGGTCGGGCAGTGCTGGGGTAGCCCCGTGTGCTGCACGTTCTGTGCTGTGTTGGGTCTGGCCCGTCTCAATACGCCCTGGCGGTCGCGCCTGGGACGAATGGTACTGGGGTAGCTCCGTGTGCCATTCCTCCTGTGGCTGTTTTGGGCCAGGCGCGTGTTGGTGGGTAAAGGCCACGACGCTACAGCTTCGTCAATCCGCGGCGTCTGCCTCGCGGATTGTATCTCATTGTGTGTCTCACTGTAAGGTAATGAACCAGCCACAGGACGTTCGCCCCGACGTGGCCAAGCCGTGGTGATGTGGTGCACGTGACCGCAAGTAGTCGTAGTAGTAGTAGTAGTAGTAGTAGTAGTAGTAGTAGTAGTAGTAGTAGTAGTAGTAGTAATAGTAGTAGTAGTAGTTAGTAGTAGTAGTAGTAGCAGCAGCAGCAGTAGTAGTAGTAGTAGTAGTAGTAGTAGTAACCGTAGTAGTCGTAGTAGTAGTAGTAGTAGCAGTAACAGTAATAGTAGTAGTAGTAGTAGTCGTAGTAGTAGTAGTAGTAGTAGTAGTCGTAGTCGTAGTAGTAGTGGTAGTAGTAGTAGTAGTAGTAGTAGTAGTAGTAGTAAAAGTAAAAGTAGTAGTAGTGGTAATAACAGTAGTAGTAGAAGTATTATTATTCGTAGTAGTAGTAGTAGTAGTAGTAGTAGTAGTATCAGTAGTCGTCGTCGTAAAAGTAGTAGTAGTAGTAGTAGTAGTAGTAGTAGTAGTAGTAGTAG
>CAUYUJ010001880.1:477450-511214 GCA_963575745.1 Prorocentrum cordatum | reverse complement strand
AATCCTCCTCACTCGTTCTCCCCCTTGTGCTGCTAATTACCACTGCTGCTCTTCATCCACCGTCACCTCCATCTCCACCTCCTCCTGCTCCTGCTCCTCCTCCTCCTCCTCCTCCTCCTCCTCCTCCTCCCTGCTGCTGCTGCTGCTGCTGCTGCTGCTGCGTTTGCTGCCGCTTCTGCTCTCTCATTCTCCCCCTCGCGCTGCAAATTACCGCTGCGGCTCCTCGGTAACCTTCTCCTCCTCTTCCTTCTCCTCCTCCTCCTCCTGCTTTTCCACCTCCTCCTCCACCTCCTCCCTCCCCTCCTCATCACCATAATCACCATCACCATCACCGTCACCATCATCAGCAACAGCATCAACATCATAACCACCATCATCATCACGACCATCATCATCATCATCACCACCATCATCATCATCACCACCATCACCATCACCATCATCATCATCATCATCATCATCATCATCATCATCATCATCATCATCATCATCATCATCATTAGCATCATCATTCTTATCATCACCATTCTCATCATCCTCATCATGCCATCATCATCATCATCATCATCATCATCAGTAGCATCATCATCATTATCACCATCATCACCATCCCCCATCTCATCATCATCGCCATCACCACCACCATCGCCATCGCCATCGTCATCATCATCATCATCACCATCATCATTATCATCATCATCATCGTCATCACCACCATCATCGTCATCACCACCATCAGCATCATCGTCATCATCATCAGCATCATCAGCATCAGCATCATCATCATTCGTATAAGCATCAACATCTCAACCATCATCACCATCATCACCAGCACCATCATCATAGGTCGGAGGTGAGGGGGTGAGATCGAAGTGGAACGGAGAGCCCTCCTACCAGGAAATCGATTTCGGTTTCGTGTTCGTGCGTGCCGTGCGTGCGGGCGAGGCGAAGCTGCGTGGGCGGGCGAGAAGAAAATCTCCTGTGGCTCAGGCGCGGCCGGACCAAACGACTCCCTTCCGGCAACCGGTGCCGCGCGGTGTCCCGCTGGTGTCCCGCTGTGGCTGAGGCGCGGCCGGACCAAATGACTCCCCTCCGGGAGCCGGTGCCGCGCGGTGTCCCGCCGGTGTCCCGTCGGTGTCCCGATGAGGATGATGATGATGATGATGATGATGATGATGATGATGATGATGATATCGATGATGTTGATGGTTATGATGATGGTGATGGTGGTGGTGATGATGGTGTCCCGATGATGATGATGCTGATGACGATGATGATGATGTTGACGATGTTGATGATGATGATGGTGATGGTGGTGATGATGATGATGGTGTCCCGATGATAATGCTGATGGTGATGACGTTGCTGATGATGGTGTCCCGATGATGATGATGTTGATGATGCTGATGATGTTGATGCTGATGATATGATGAGATCATGATGATGATGGTGGATATGATGATGCTGCTGATGATGATGATGATGATGGTGCCCTGATTCTGATGATGAGGTTGATGATGATGCTGTTGATGATGATGGTGATGATGATGGTGTCCCGATGATGATGTTGATGATGATGATGACGATGATGATGTCTCGATGATGGTGTTGATGATGAGGATGGTGATGAGGTGATGATGGTGATTTTGATGATGGTGGCCCGAGGATGGTGATGATGATGCTGATGTTGAGGATGATGGTGCCCCGATGATGATGGTGGTGATGATGATGACGATGATGATGGTGTCCCGATGATGATGGTGATGTTGAGGATGATGATGTTGCTGATGATGATGGTGTCCCGATGATGATGATGATGTCGATGATGCTGTTCATGATGATGATATGATGATGACGATGGTGGTGTTCCGATGATGATGGTGTCCAGATGATAATGATGTTGATGTTGATGATGATGATGATGGTGGCGCTGATGGTGTCCCGATGATGATGATGGTGATGATGATGATGGTGATGATGTGATGATGATGATGATGGTGTCCCGATGATGATGACGATGATGTTGATGATGACGATGATGATGATGATGACGTTGATCGTGAGATCGATTGTGATATCGGTAGTGAAATCGAGGGTGAGACCGAATGTGAGATCGATTGTGAGATCGATAGTGAGATCGACTGTGAGATCGATAGTCAGATCGATTGTGAGATCGATCGAATGAAATAGATCGAGTGAGATCGATTGTAAGATCGATCGAGTGAGATCGATCGAGCGGGACCGATAGTGAGATCGATAGTGAGACCGATCGAGTGAGACGTTGGTTCCTCCCCCCTCGAACCTCCTTAACACCCGAAGGGTGGTCGTATAAGTATAGATCACCGGGGGCCTTGGCTACCCTAGGCCCTTCTACCGACCCTAGGCTTCCCTAGGGTAGGCCCTACTGAAGGCCCTAGGCTTCCCTAGGGTAGGCCCTACTGAAGGCCCTAGGCTTCCCTAGGGTAGGCCCTACTGAAGGCCCTAGGCTTCCCAAGGGTAGGCCCTACTGGACACCCTAGGGCAGCCCTAGGGTAGCCTCAGGGGTAGGCCCTAGGGGTAGCCCTAGTTTAGCCATAGGGGTAGGCCCTAGGGTAGCCCTAGGGTGGCCCTAGGGGTAGGCCCTGGGGGTAGCCCTATGGTGGCCCTAGGGGTTGGCCCTAGGGGTAGCCCTAGGGTAGCCCTAGGGGTAGGCCCTAGGGTAGCCATAGGGTGGCCCTAGGGGTAGGCCCTAGGGGTAGCCCTAGGGTAGCCCTAGGGGTAGGCCTTAGGGGTAGCCCTAGGGTAGCCCTAGGGGTAGGCCCTGGGGGAAGCCCTAGGGTAGCCCTTGTATTGCGGATTGCAAACTGATTCCTTTGGTCGGGCGGGCGGGCGGGACATTAAATGCATTGATTGCTTTGGTGGCGGATCACATATGGATTCCCTGTGGTAGCGGATTGCAGATTGATGCCTTTAGTCGGGTGGGCGGGCGGGACATTAAAGGCTTTGATTGCTTGTGTGGTGGATTACCAATTGCTTCCCGTTGGTAGCGGACTACGAGTCGATTCCCTTTGTGGTGGATTATCAACCGATTATTTTTGTCGGGCGGGCGGGCGGGACATTAAAGGCATTGATTGCTTGTGTGGCGGATGGCACACTGATTCTTATTGTGGCAGATTGCACAATGATTCCTTTTGTCGGGCGGGCGGGAGGGACATTAAAGGCAATGATTGCTTGTGTGGTGAATTACAAGTGGATTCCCTGTGGCAGCGGATTACAAACTTATTCCTTTGGTCGGGCGGGCGGGCGCGACATTAAATGCATTGATTGCTTTGGTGGCGGATTACAAAGTGATTCCATTTGGCAGCTGATTGCCACCGGGTTGGGGAGCACGACGACGACGACGCAAAGCCGAGCCGATCGACGGTCGACGAGGGCGCCGTCTGGCGCCAGTGCGGCGTAGGCGGGGCTGCCACCTCCTCCTCCTCCTCGTTCTCCTCCTCCTCGTCCTCCTCCCCCTCCTACTCCTCCTCTCTCCGTCCCTCCTCCTCCTCCTTCTCCTCCGCGCTCTCCCTCGTCCTCTCCCTCCTCCTCCTCCTCCTCCTCCTCCTCCTCCTCCTCCTTATCTCGCCTCCCCCACATCCTCGTGCTTCTCCTCTGGCAAAGGCGGCCCTAGGGGTAGGCCCCAGGGGTAGGCCCCAGGGGTAGGCCTAGGGGTAAGCCCTAGGGATAGCCCCAGGGTAGCCCCAGGAGTAGGCCCTGGGGGTAGGCCTAGAGTTGCCCTAGGGGTAGGCCCCATGGGAAAGCCTAGCGTAGCCCTAGGGGTAGGCCTTAGGGGTAGGCCCAGGGTAGCCCTAGGGGTAGGCCCTAGGGGTAGGCCTAGGGTAGCCCTAGGGGTAGGCCCTAGGGGTAGGCCTAGGGTAACCCTAGGGGTAGGCCCTAGGGGTAGCCCTAGGGTAGACCTAGGGGTAGGCTCTAGGGGTAGCCCTAGGGTAGCCATAGGGGTAGGCCCTAGGGGTAGCCCTAGGGTAGCCCTAGGGGTAGGCCTTAGGGGTAGCCCTAGGGTAGCCCTAGGGGTAGGCCCTAGGGGAAGCCCTAGGGTAGCCCTAGGGGTAGCCCTTTTATTGCGGATTGCAAACTGATTCCTTTGGTCGGGCGGGCGGGCGGGCGGGACATTAAAGACGGTAGGGGTAAGCCCTAGGGATAGCCCTAGGGTAGCCCCAGGAGTAGGCCCTGGGGGTAGGCCTAGAGTTGCCCTAGGGGTAGGCCCCATGGGAAAGCCTAGCGTAGCCCTAGGGGTAGGCCCTAGGGGTAGGCCCAGGGTAGCCCTAGGGGTAGGCTCTAGGGGTAGCCCTAGGGTAACCCTAGGGTTAGGCCGTAGGGGTAGCCCTAGGGTAGCTCTTCCTTGGGTGATCTAGAAGTCATCATATCACCACCATTATCATCATCGGTATCATCTTCATCATCATCCTCAGCCTCATCCTCATCCTCATCCTCATCCTCTTCCTCAGCCTCATTCTCATCCAGATCCTCATCCTCATCCCGATCCCCATCCTCTTTCTCCTCTTTCTCCTCTTTCTGCCCCTCCTCCACCACTTTCTCTCTCTCTCCTCCTCCTCCTCCTCCTCCTCCTCCTCCTCCTCCTCCTCTCCTCCTCCTCCTCCTCCTCCTCCTCCTCCTCCTCCTCCTCCTCCTCCTCCTCCTCCTCCTCCTCCTCCTCCTCCTGCTCCTCCTCTACCTTCTCCCCCGCCCCCTCCCGCCTGCTGCCGTGGCTCCCCCAGCCCCCCCAGTTCTCCGAGAAGGCCACCTCTCCCAATCGCGCAGCGCGCCGGCCACGTCCCCGCGCAGCGGCGTGGAGAGGCGGAGGCCGCGGGCCAGCGCCACCCGCGAGCGCAGGCGCAGCTGCACAGCGGCTCCCCGCTGCAGCTCCAGGGCGGCCTCCGCCAGCCGCCCAGCAAACGCGCCGGCGGCCTGCGGGCCCGGCGCAAGCACGCTTGGCAGAACGTGCAGGGAGGGCCTGCCCAGAAGCCGGGCGGGGCCGTCCGATTCCGATCGGGCCCGTTCATGTCGGGCCGGGTGGCCCTCCGGGTGCTCCTTCTCCTCTTCCTCTTGCTCCTCCTCTTCCTCCTTCTCCTGCCTTCAGCGGCGCGCAGGAAGGGGTGGTGCGAGGGTGGTGGCCTTCCAAGGAGGCGGCGTGCTTCGTAGACGCCCTCCTGCTTTCTGAGAAGCCTTCGTAGAAGCCTTGTGAGAGGCACCCTGCCTGAGAAAACCACCCCCTCGCCCCGCCCCCCTCTGTGCGGCGCGGATGCTCCTCGGCGCGCGCCCAGGCTCCCCTCCCCTCCACGACCTGCGTGGGCTCGCGCCATCGCGGGGATTGGCACCCAGCGCCAGGAGTGGCGACGGGCGCGCCCCAGCAGCGGGATCTCAGCCAGAGCAGGCGGCCGAGCGCCTGGACGGCGGAGGGCAGGTCGGGGCACCGAGTGGATTGCGCGTGCAGGCTGTGGCCCAGGTGCACGCACGCCATGTGGCCGCCGTCGGCGGTGCCCCAAATGCAGCTGCCCAGGTGCCGCGTGCGCCCTTGGGCCTCGCTGGCCGAGGGGCAGCCCTCGGCCTTGGGCCCGGCGGTGCGCCTCCGCGCCAGCATCCACGCCTCCAGCTCGGCTCGCTGCCGCTGCGTCAAGCCCCGTGCGATTACCGAGCGGCGCCCTTCCGGGTCCAGGCACCGCAGCAGCTCACACAGCTGCGGCAGGAACCCCGCCGAGCGGGCTGCGGGCGCGGCCTCCGCGCCCATGGTCGCCCGCGTCCGCGCCGAGCGGGATCGCTGGCCCGGGCAGGCTGGCGGCGTGGCTCTGGCAGCCGCCAGGGCGCAGACGGGCGTGCGCGGGGGGCCGCACGCGGAGGCAGCCGACGCTGGGGCGGGGGCCCCCGTGCCCGCAAACGAGCCGCGCAGGGCTGTCGGGACGGTGTCGCGCATGCACGCAATGGGCTCCGAACGCGGTGGGCCGCCGCCGCAATCGGGGCTGGCCAATCTGCCGGCGGGGCCCCTGGCCAGGCGTGCCTCGAAACCCGCGGCCACGGCGCTCAGCCTCGCCCCGCGGCCCTTCCCCGACAGGCATGCCTCGAGCGCGTCGCGCTCGAACGCTGCCGCGAGCGTGCCGAGGGCAGAGGTCTCGGGCTGCCCAGGCGCACTGCCGCTGGCGCCCAAGAAGGGCTGCGGCGAGCGTGGCGCCGGCTGGCGCGAGCTGGCCCGTGGGCGGCCGCGGCGCCGAGCGCTTGGAGCGCGTAACGTCGGCTCTGGCCGCTTGCGCCCGCGCTGCCCGCGCACAGGGGCGGCCTCGGCGGCCATCTTGCACTGGGACAAGGCTCCGCCGAGCCCCGGGGTCGTCGCGGCGGCGGCGGCGGCGGCGGCGGAGGGGGCCTTGCCGCCGTTGCGACCGCTGCACCGGGTACTGGAGCGCACAGGGGTTGGTGCATGCTGCAACGCGCATGTCATTGTTTCCATGTTTGCCTTCCCACGTCGGCCTTCTTTCTGGCCACGGTGACATGGGAAGGCCTAGCGACGGCCGCGACGGTCGCGACGGACGCGGCGACGCTCACGGCGGCGCTGGCGACGGCTCTCGCAGGAAAGGTTGCAGCTGCCAAGTACGGTGGACTGCGCATCGACGCCGATCTGCTGAAACATCTCCATGTTGCACGCCATGGTCACTCTGCGTATTGATATGTGCGAGCAAAACGCACGAGTAGGTCGCAAGAAGCACTAGTGCCTCGTCCAGTCTTGAGCCCGAACTTTCCTGAACGTAGGACGATCAATGGTGCGAACAAACATTCAAGAACAATCGTTGTCGCCACACGTGATGACAACTTGCGCGCGTTGCATGGATGCTGTGCAAGTTTGCGTACGTACATCATCGAATCGGCCTTCCATGTGACCAATAATACGGATTTCGCACCATGCCCAACATGCAAAACATGCCGTGAGAGAATCGATGCGATGTCGCAACCGGGGGAAGCAATTGCCACATTCCAGAAACTCGGACTTCAAAAATGTTCATGTCCGCCGGCAACCCCGCAACCGTTGTGCTGCCGCCAGCCTTCCCCCGAGGACAAGACGTGCCAAAAACGAGGCCCTTTCTCGAGCATCCTTCTGTGAGGACTCGGTTCGAACTGACAGCTGCAGTCTGGCTGCCACCTCTTGCGGGGGCACCAAGCTGTGGGAGCCAGGCCGTCGCAGCATGCCGTCGTATCTGCTGGCATCTCTGTTGTAAACTGGCCGCATTGGGTGTGTGGTGCTTCCATGCTGGCATGGGCGCCTGTGGTGTACATGTTCCAGGTCAGGGCTTCTGGCTTTCGACCTTGCGAAGTGCAGCCGTATTTCTCTTGAGTGTTGACTGTTTGAACATCCCTGGATCCAGATGACATGCGTGAGCATCCCTGGGCCGCACTCCCTAATCCTCTGGATTTCTAGGGACATGTAACTATCCAGAGCTTTGTGCTTCCGATGAAAAAATGCGCTGGGTTCACGGTTTCAGGGTAATGATGAATCGTCGCATGCGACGGGTTCGCCCTTCAATGGCCACGGACCTCACTAAACCAAATATCGATCACGACGGGGAGCGCTGCTGCTTGATCCGCTTGCTGCAATTGCTGCTGCATGCTGTCGCTTGTGGCTATTCGCTGCTGCGCGCTGCTGCTTGCTCCAGCGTGCCGCTGCGCGGTTCTGGTTTCTGCCAGTTTAGCATTTTTGGTGCGCGTATTTGGGGCCTCTCATTGCACCTCTCGTGCGTTTTCCCTGGTTGTTGGAGTCTGTCGGGCAATCTTTGGGCATTATGCAAGATTTCGGGGCCCTTCAGGGTACTCTTCGGCCGTCTCGGGAGCCTCTGAAAGTGTCCAGCGGGCGTCTTGGACTTGTTTTTCCCCAGCCATCCTGTGGTGTTGGGTCAGTGAAAAGTAAAGGGTACAGGGCTTGACCGCGAGGTAATAAGCTGGGAACCCTACTCTTAGGATCACGTCGGCGACGTGTCGAGGTATCCCACAACTCATCCCTTGATGGTAAACGAGAGGACAGGTGAGAGAGGGGCCATGGGAATGGAAGGTGGATCATAGAACGACGTGGCCTTCGTCCGTTGCTAAGCTCCCAATAGAGGCGCACAGAGTCGCGTGCACCTGGCATATAGGCCAGCGCTGCCTTGAGCCAAGACAGCGTCGGATATAGCGTTCGCTATACAGCCTCACCTTAAAGTCGGGAGGGGAGGGGCCGACCGCTAGACCCTTGTCCGAAATATTCTATCAAGCACAGAAGGAGGATAGGGAGGTTGTTTTCAACATCCCTGACAGCAAACAAAACCAAGGCACAGAAAAGGCCAGCGTAGAGTATCAAGGCTGGTCATGGCGTATTGCCACGACGAACCGCAAACGATTATGGGTAGTCACGGGCAAATCCACGTGACTTCCCACAGACAATTAAGAGGGCAACGTCCAGCCAGTGGGCCGGACGTCAAAGCGTGCAGCAAGCGAGGGGATATGACCAAGCGGTCAGATCCCCTCTTTAAAAAAGAGGGTGATGCCCGTGTCCGGGCACTGATGGTAACTGTGACGCTATGAGTATCCATGCCTATGGCCGGGCGAGGATGACCACACTGTAGGTATACATGCCCGTGTCGGGCCAGGATCACTAGTTGTCTGAATTTGAATCGTCGTCCTCGTTGTTGTCCGCTGGCCCTGAATAGGGCGCCCCTATGTTGGTGCTGTGTCCTTCTTGCCTTGATAGGGTACGTGCTTCTATACATCGTATTTGACGGCTTGGTATCCTTCCATCACTTGCAGCAGTAACGCGCGATCGATGCGCCCCTTGGCATGGCCGTCGGCGGTTATATCTCGTGTATCACACCATTGTACGATGTGAACTATACCGCGGTCCATCATCTGTCTTATTCAGCTGATATGCCCCAGCAGGGTGCATTCGGTCACCTTTTTCAGCAAGGATTTGAACACCGACTCCGCGTCTATAGTCAGTATGGCTTTAATGCCGAGACCACCTTATTCCAACATGTTCTCGAACTGACTCGGTGTTAGGGGGTCCAGCTTTCATGTAGCGTTACTATGCTAGGAAAAAAACAAACCTCAAGATTGTGAACGGCTGCCAGTGTCTCAGCTGAATAGCTGGAGCGTACCTGCAAGCGATGTGACCTGCAGTCTGCATCTATCAGATGTACTACTGCTTTGCCGTTCGGCGTGTGTCCACGCAGTAAAAGGTTGGCTCCTCGGATGCCACATCCCTTTGCTTCGTTATCTTCGCCCCCATGAGGGCGACGGTTTCCTGAATCACTGTGAAGGTCCACTTCTCCTGTCGGGGTCATGAGTTGATCTATTTTTTCTTCGGACCTTGCTGCGGCTTGCGTGTGACAGCGTCGAGTCTTTGTACTTGGATGCTTGTGGGCTCCTGTGCGCGTTGTAAAGATACCGCGTGGACCACTGGCCATACGTGAGTGGCCAATGCATACGCCAAGGCGCCGCGTAAACTGATGAACATGTCGGACACAGTCTTCGTTGCCTTTTCTTTCGCTACAGCCCCCGTGAATTCTGGATGCTGTGTCGGGCGAAGCTGCTTCATATATATATATATATATATATATATATATATATATATATATATATTCATCCGGATTTACCTGGACGTGGCCGTCCTCGGTCTGAGTGCGCCGTGCGGCGAAATTTGTGTAACTGTGTTTGTTCAGTTTACATGCGCCGAACGAACCTTCTACACATGTGACGTACTTGTCAATTGTGTCCTCCACTTCTGCCATGGTGATGTCGTCCGCGTGCTTGGCTGTCAGGAGGTTTGGGCTGGCCTCGGATCTCTCATCATATGATGTGGGTTTCGGCCCGAAGCCTCGTGTGATGGTTCTGAACTTCAATGAGCACGCCCTAGGGGCGTCTTTGGTGCCTGTGTCTGGTTTAAGGCGCTGGAGACAATGCTTTGACTCGTTATAGGACGAGAAATCGGGCAATGTGCGTAGCTCCGAACCTGAACCAGGTGGAAGAACGAAACAAACTATGCGCTCTTTCTCACAAGTGGCCTCTGCCAACTCACGGTGAATCGAACCCTTCAAGAAAGCCTTGTCGGTGTCCGCGGGTGCCATGATCCACTGTTTCTTGCGCGCGGCCGCTGTGGCGAGCAATCTCTGGCTTGCTCGACGTTGGTCAGAGGGCCCGCCTGCCCCTTCAACGAGAGTCATCTATGTGGGGTAGGATGCCCAGTGTCTCGTCGATCGAGTTCGTCCTTCCCCCGCTGGTGCCCTGCTCGGCGGTGTTGTGTGACGACGAGCTAGGGTCTCCGATGTGGAAGACCTGTGGCCCGTCCTCCACGATCGGGACAGTGCCCCAATCTTCTGTGGGCGTGGCCGCCCTTGACACATTGGGGCTACCGGTGAGCCAGTCCCTTGCCTCCTCCAGGTGTGGGTGGAGGATGCTTGTCATTGGGGTTGGATCCCACTTGTCAGCTGCTTCTTTGGGGTGTCTTCGGGCCCTTTGGGAGCTCTCTTGGAGCGTCTTGGAGCCGTCCTGAAGACGACGCGGACCGTGTGCGACTTTGGCTGTGCGGGGCTTTCCATGGCGCCCATTCTCTCGTGGAGCCTCTTGGAACCTCTTCTTGGGCCATCTTAAAAGTCTCTTAAAGGCCTCTTGGGTCGTCCTCGAGGCCTCCAGGTCTAGGCTTCCCTTGGTCCGTCTTGAATGTCCCTGGAAGTGTGAAACACAGCTTTTCGAATGTTCACCGGAATCCATCCCTTCGCCATCCAAGCCGCTTCAACTTGCACATCCGAGCGGGAATTGCTTCGCGTTTCCGCCGTGCGAAAGATCACCGCTCTCCAGTCGAAGCCCATGATCAAATCCGCCGACCCTTCGGCGTATGTGAGACGCTGTCGTCGTCTTCGTCGTTTTCGTCGTCGTCGCCAGTCCCAAGAAAATTGAGCAACGAACCGAAAAAAATGTCGTAGCTAAGTCGGGGTAGGGTAGCGGGGGGGTGTAGGGTTGGCGGGGTCCTGGGTCAGATTGCTGTCCTCTGAGTCTCACGGCGAGTCCCAGGGGGTGGTCCCACCTGTGGAGATCCCACCTGTGCTTAGGGGGGACAGGGAGGGGTTCCCCGGGTGGGGGGGGCCTGCACTGGTCCTGGCGCTGGCCCCAGCCCCAGCCGTGGCCCCACAGTCTCAAAAAGGTCCCTGGGGTTTCCCTCTTCTGATATCAAGGCAAGCCACATCACATGGCTCATACCAATGTATTCAGTGCTCCTAGTGTAACACAATTGAACAAACAAGCGTGGCATAACTTCAAATTCCATAGCATTCGCACCCGTAGTATACCATCACAATCATACCATGCCGCAACGCCTCATCATATCAAATCACGCCGCAACACGTCATACCAGATCGGTACCATGTCGTGGCGGCGTTACACCAACAAGCCAAGCCACACCATCGCACGCTGCACATCGAAGTTCATAGCGATCGCAAAGTAATCGATCGAGTCGTACTTTTCCGATATCATGTCGCATCATATAATGTTACAACCATCGCCGACCACACCAGCCCATAACAACTCATAGCGCAATAAGTGTATAGCGCCCGCAAAGAAATAGCGTATTCTCAGCATGCGGTGCACTGACATAAAATCGGAATTTCGAATTGATGCGCGCTTGCGTAGCATATCAAACTATTACCAAACATGACGTAGGAACCCACGATATTCAATTCTGCTGGCCACCTCGGGGCCTTCGCTCTCCTCTGCCCTGCGCCAATTCCAGTTCCCAATGTTATAATGATCGGGTGGATGCTCGATTTCTACTTTATAATGCCAATTTTAAACTCATTGAAATCAGCGCGAGCGGGGGGGGGGCCCCGAAAAGGACCCACCAACCCCGCCAGAACCAAATGCTCTGAATTTCCCGTGTTGCCCTGGGACACGTTAGAGACATCACATTCGCACCCCCGAACCACGATCGTTTGCAAATTATAACTGGCTCGCGCTCCCGCACCCAAGGCGACAATCCATGGTACGTTACTAACTACTTGTTTGCATGCCCGAGGCCACAATTGGTTCGAATGTAAAACATATTTTCGCGTTCCCCGTGCCGCAATCCCCAACCCCCATCAAGTGCAACCTACTAGCGCTCCCGAAGCCAGAGCCCCGCTACATACGAAGAGTTTGCGTGCTCGAAGCCATGATCCTGAGTAATTCCACCGCCGTCGCGCTTCCGAGGTCACAGCCCCTCTCAAATGTGCGTCCCCGAGACATTCATCTCTCGTGCATTACGACGCACTCGTGCTTCCGAAGCAACACTCCCACGCAATGCTATGGGTTCGCGCTCTCGAAATCACCATCCTCAGTACATTACAAAGAATTCGCGCTCCCGAGGCCTCAGCCCTTTAAACTTTGCCGGGGATTCGCGCCCCTGAGGCCACGATCCTCTTAACTTTCATCAGATCCGCACTCCTGAGGCCACGGACCCACCCGGCGGAGGCTGTTCAAACGCGCCGCCCCTTTTCCAAAGCAGATGAAATGCCTTCTCTGTCTAGGGATATGTGTTCAGGGAATCCTTTTCGGCCCCTCTGTCGGTTCTTAAGAATTCGGCTGTGGACCGGAGGCCACGAATTCTCGCACATGGCCAGGGTGGACTGTCTCCCGAAACCGCGCTCCCTTGTACACTGCAATGGAAGCGTCCTCCCGAGGCCACCATCCTCTATTCATAACTACAGACGCGTGCAATCAGCCAACCAGCAAGCAGCCAAACCCAACAGCCTATCAAGTGAGTTGCCAGCCAGCCAACCGACAAGCGGGCGAGGGCGAAGCCTTTTAGATAACCCATGGGACCCAAGGAAGCCAAGGAATTCCGGGAACCCAAGGCACTCAGCGAGGAACCCGAGCGACTGGGGCCAGAGGGCGCAAGTGCCTCCGGGTCGCTTGCACACGGGCAGCTCGAGGGATCCCTCGGCAAGACTTGGGGAGTGACAAATCCTCGCTCGCAAGGCCTCGCTCGCTCGCGCGTTCGCCGTCGTTTGCTTGCTTCTTGCTCCTTTTCTCCCTTGCCGTCACCGCGCAGCACAGAGTACCAGGAAACCGGCGCTGCTGGGGCCCTGTCGAACAGGCTATGTTGAGCCAGCCAGTGCGACTGTCGTCTGTCACAGAGCGGGCGATGCGTTCTGATGATGTGCGGCGGCTGCAGCAAGTTGCGCGTCCTGCGCTACAGCAACGCACCCTGCGTGCTCTCGGGATAAGATGGATCGTGGGCCATTGCCCTCTAGCGAAACCCATTCCGGGCACAACTGGAAGCGCTACTGCCAGAGCCGTTTGCTGCCGTTTCTGCTGTCCTTTGTCGTCTGAGGCTGCTTGCTGTCGCCTGGTGCTTCTTGATGCTGCTTGATGTTGCCTGCTGCTGCTTTCTGCCACTTGGGCCCTTCTTCGCTCCTTTTAGGGCCTCTCTGAGGGCCTCTCGGGCGCTTTACCCAGCCTCTTGGGATCTGTCGGGCAGTCTTGAGGCCTTCTGCACCGTTTTGAGGCCCTGTTAGAATGGTAAGGATCTCTCTTGGGACCCTCTCGGGCCGCCCTGGGGGCCTCTCGGGGGCGGTTTCGGTTCCTTTGGAGGCTGTCTTGGGACATCTTGGCGCCGTCTTGGGCAGTCTTGAGGCTCTCTTGGGGTCGCTTCGTACCCTCTTCGGCAATCCTGATGGCCTACTGGAGCTCTGCAGCCGCCCAACGCCTCCCATTGCCACCAAGAAAGCCCCAAGAGGTCCTCTGGGCTTCCTAAAGCCACCAGAGGCCCCAGAGGGCACTCAGAGGCTTCCGATGAAGCCAACTGTGCCCCCAAGAGGACTCCGAGACAGCCCCACTGCCTGTGCGCCTCCGAGATGGCCCCAAGCAACTTCCAGTATGACCGACTCGGGCCTAACATGCCTCCCAGGTGGTACAGGCCTGCCCCAAGGGAACCTCTGAGAGGCCAGACGCATGACACAATCATTTGGATGTTAACTGATTCTATCCCTCTCGCCTTGTCTGCTTCTGATGGGCCTCGGGGGCCTTCATACGGCCTTGCGATGGCCGAGTGCTGCCTCCAGCAGACGGGACAGGCCCCAAGCTGTCGCCAATATCCACTGAACGTGCGAACGAGCATGCAGTTGAGACTGATTTTGGAAGGGCGCGGCGGGAATGCGCCGCAGGCTTCGTAAGCAATTCGTGGAAATTGCAAGGCCGACAAAGATCGAGCTAGCGTGGTATGTGGCAGAGCTCTCCTAGGGAGGGCCTGCAATTCACCGTCCAGGCTCCGAGCGGCGACGGCGAGCGGGGCGGCACGTCGCGGCTGGCGCCGCCGCGTGCAGTCTCTCCCCAACTGCTGCTGCTGCTGCTGCTGCTGCTGCTGCTGCTGCTGCTGCTGCTGCTGGCGCAAGGCTCTCGCAAGGAGAGCCTGCAAATCGCTCCGAACGGCAACGGCGAGAAGGGCGGCACGGGGGCCGCCCAGGAGCTGCCAGAGGCAGCGCCTGTACGTTATAAGACTAGATAGACTGGCCAGGGGGATTGGCACTGTACCACTTCGGAGCGTGGCGTGGGGACGTGGGACGATCAGAAGAGCTCACGTCCACGCACCTCTCTGGGATGGCGCGCCCACGTCGCCTTTCCTCGGAGAGCCCTCTGGGTAACGTGCGCCGAAGCTCCCGCCTCCGCGCGCCGCAAGCCCCAATCGACGG
This sequence comes from Prorocentrum cordatum, assembly GCA_963575745.1. NCBI lineage: Eukaryota > Dinophyceae > Prorocentrales > Prorocentraceae > Prorocentrum > Prorocentrum cordatum. The sequence goes on along the minus strand of CAUYUJ010001880.1, from coordinate 496,506 downwards.
CTCAAAAGTGCACAGCCCGTGCCACACACTGCGCTCGCAGTGTTCGCCGGAGGTGCGCCAGCGGCGCCGACCGCCGCCGCTGCGTGCGCGGCACCAGCGTGCTGCCTCGCCAGCAGCCGCGAGATCAGCTGCGTCGCCTGCGCCTGCTCCCGCTGGCGCCGCCGCTCCCGACGCTCCAGGGCGGCCTCCAAGGCGGCCCCCCTACCGCGGGCTGCTCTGCGCCTGGTGCTGGGCCGGCCCCACATGGAGGCCAGGGCGCTCTGCACCCTGCCCGCGTGGGCGCGCGCCGCCAGTTCGGAGCCGCTGGGGCGCGGCGCCAACGCCAGGCGGAGTCTCGCCCAGTCTCGCAGCGCGCCAGCCACGTCCTCGCGCAGCGGCGTGTAGAGGCGAAGGCCGCGGGCCAGAGCCACCCGCGAGCGCAGTCGCAGCTGCACGGCGGCGGCCCGCCGCAGCTCCGCGGTGGCTCTCGCGAGCCGCGCGGCGAACCGGCCGGCCGACTCCCGCGCGGGCTCGCGCCAGTGCTGGGGCAGGTCCGCGGAGCCCGTGCGTGCGCCCTGGCAGCGGGACCTGAGCCAGAGCAGGCGGCCGAGCAGCCTGACGGCGGACGGCAGGTCGGGGCATCGGGTGGACTGTACGTGGAGGCTGTGGCCCAGGTGGACGCTCGCCATGTGGCCGCCGTCGGCCGTTCCCCAGATGCAGCTGCCCAAGCGCCGCGTGCGCCCCTTGGCCCCGGGCTCCAACTGGGCGAGGCGCCTCCGCCTCAGCATTCACACCTTCAGCTCGGAGTCTCGGAGAATAAGAGGAAGGAGAAGGAGGAGGAGGAGGAGGAGGAGGAGGAGGAGGAGGAGGAGGAGGAGGAGGAGGAGGAGGAAGGGGCAGGGGGAAAGGAAACGCCTCCAGCTCTCCCCGCTGCTGCTTAGTGAGCTGCCCGGCGATCACGGCGCGGCGCCCCTCTGGGTCCAAGCGGCGCAGCAGCTCGTGCAACCGGTGCAAGAACATCGCTGGGCGCCGGGGCTCTGCCAACCTCCGGCACCGCGACGCGGGTGTGCTTCTCGGGCGCGGGCTGGCGACAGCAGGCGTGGGCGCCTCCGAGCCCGCGGGCGTGTGGCTGGCCGTCGAGGTCGTGCCTGCCGCGGCGCGCGGGCTGGCGACAAACGCGAGGCAGCGCGGCTCGCCGCCGCGCGGGCTGGCTGGGGCCTCAGCGGCACCAGCCTCGGCCAGGCGGGCCTCAAAGGCCGCCACGAGGGCGCCGAGCCGAGCCCCGCGGCCGCTGCTGGACAAGCAAGCCTCGACCGCCTCTCGCTCGAACTCCGCGAGCGCGCTGGGACTGGCGCTGCCGCTCGCAGGCCGCCCAGGACAGGCGACGCCGGTAACACTCGTGGAAGGCTGCGGCTGCCGCGAGCGCAACGCGGCGGTTATGAGCTGCCTTTTGGCTTTCGGCTCGTGGCCCTGTGGGCTCGAGTTCGGCGCTCGCCGTTTGCAAGCCCGCCGCCCATGCCCACACTCCGAGGCGCCATCGCAAAGGAAGCCACGTCGGGGGCTGCCCGAATGCTCTGTGGCGCCCGTCTTGACAGCCATTCGCCTGCTGACGCCGCCTCGGCACCGCAGGCTGCAAAACAATGTCGCAGGTTTGTCTTGTCTTGCACAACGGCTCATACTCCCCACGCTTGCCTTCCCACGTCGGACCTGCTCAAGCCTTTGTGACATGGGAAGGCCTAGTGACGGCCGCGACGGTCGCGACGGTTGCGACGACGCTCACGGCGGCGCTGGCGATGGCGATCGCAACGAGGAGTGCAGCAACCGAGCAGGGTAGACTGCGCGTCAGTATCCGTCAGTGAGAACATCTCCATGATGCAGGGCACGGCCATGTCGAGAGGAGTGGTGCGCGAGCGAGCGCACAGCTGGGTTGCAAGGGGCCAACTGGAGCTGACGATCGCTAACTGGTGAGCGACAAACTGAACAGCCGATGACTTTTGGACCTCCTCGAGCGTCCTCTTCTTTGCTAATTCTTTCGGGAGCAACCACCGACGTGACCTCTCTAATGGAGAGCATTCGAGTGCGACGCGTCATTCAAGTGAGAGATCCCGTCTCCAGATAGGAGCGGAAGACACAAACTTCGAGGCTTCGGACCCTCCAATTGGGGGGGGGGCGCGACATCAGTTACCGACCGTCGTGCCCCCAGTCCGGCGGAAGCACGAGGCTGCAGACTTCAGTCTGCGACGGCGCGAGCCTAGAACCAAATTGCCTGAAGGAGGAAGTGCACACTATGCACACTTTGCGACAGACAGGATCTGCTGAACGATTCTGATGACGGGCTTTGAAGGACAAGCGAAGCAAGAAGGAATGCACTTTTGTGCAGATATGGCAAGGGTGATGAAGATGACGACCAGGAGGACGAGGAGGGAGAATTGGACCGGGGGAAGCGATGACGAGGAACATAAGCAACATCAGAAAACGGCGGCGCAATGTGTAAGCCTGACACCAAGGTGATGCACAATCGGCGCGATGACCACTTACTACCTAACTGCAGATCTATGACCAGCAGCCTGGCTTCGAGAGAATATCATGCTCCGCCATACATTTGAATCCTCATTTGCTTGAATCGCCCACTGTCGCACCGATAAGATCAGCCGCAATGTTTCTGGTCTATGTGCTTCCGTTTCAAAAGTAGCAGTAGTACATTTTTTTCAGTTTCCTGGAGCCGCCCTGGAACCTCGATCCTCGCTTGGGGCGGGCGGCATGCAAGTGCGGGGCAACGCTAAGGGCTGACTGGCTCAGGGGGGAAACGCTGAACTTGACTCGGCGTCACGTCACCAATCGATCGGCGATTCCAAGCCCCCGATCGCTCCTGGAAGGACTGGGGTACCCACGCCCCGACCAGCGAGGACTGGGCGACCGCGTGTCGATGCATCCCCCGAGTCAGTCCCCCCCCCCCTGGCTTTCGGGCCATAGCTCGGGCCTCCAGCGACCGCTCTGGACGATTCGGGCACCCCCAGCACCGCTCTCGGCGAGGCGCATCTGCGGGAAAGCAGCCCGCGGCCGCAGAGCCGCCCAGAGCCGATGACAACGTCCGAGCCAATCCCATCCTGTCGCTGCCCCTGACAGCGCGCGCTGGGGGCCAGCGGGCGGTGGCCCGCTGGCCCCCCCCCCGCCCCCCGGCGGGGATTCGCCCTCTCGTGCGGCGAGTGCGGCTGTCCTCGGCCAGCTCGAACGCAGGGGCCGTGGTGGCGTTGACGTCCGCGCCTGGCCCCGGCGACCCTCCGCGGCAGGCAGGCCTGCACGCAAGCAATCTGGATCGAATCGCAGAGGTATGCTCGCATCGGAATCGGAGCGCGTTCCACTACTCGCAAAGTAACTACTCGCAAATGGCATGGGTCCGCCGCGGCGGATCTACGATACATTACATCGAAACAGACTTTTTTTTCTCGGACGTTTGCGAGTAGGCACTTTGCGAGTAGTGGAACGCGCTCGGTGAGGATAAGGGGTCGGGCCGTTCGGGATCGCGGGTCGGGCTCGGCCCCTGCAGGCCGGAGAGAGGGAATCAGCTCGTGCCGCATCGGATCGCATCGACATCGAGGTGTGGCATCGGACCGCGAAGTGACACGCGCAGGTCCACGCGGCGATGGCGTCGGCGCCGGCTTCGGGCTCCGCGTGGACCGTTCAGCCTTGAGCGACCGCTGCCTTCAGAGGCGCAGATCGTTCCACGTCTACGGCGTATCTCGCACATTGAGAAAACTCACTCCTGGTTCCATTGCGCTTGCGTATCATGGACATGATCATACAGTCCCCGGAGAAGAAAAGACCCCCCCTCCATGGACACTCCCCGGACGCCCCCCCCGGACCCAGAACTAGGGAGAAGAAAGATGACCGGAAGAATCGAGGAGGGAGGAGGCCTCAGAGCCGCGAAGCTCACCGAATCTGGAGACCCCCGGATCGGCGGCACTGGCCGGAGGCCACTACAATATAACCCTGACAGAAATCTGGACGTGCTTCCACCACCCACCTAGACATGACAAGCTGACCAATTCAGACCGACTCCAGGCTACCGGCGGCGCTCAACGTTGAACGCCCGCGCTGGGTCGCCGCCGCGCCGGCACGGCGAGAGCCCACCGTAAACCCCCCTGCGCCTCCGCTGCAGCACCACGGCCGCGCCCGAAGGCAGCGGCAGGGTGGCAGTGGGCCCGCTGCTGCCCTCGTGGAGCCTCGGGATCACGCAGGTGTGGTGGCGCTGTCGCGGACAGGGTCCGCCTCGTGTCACGTGCTGGCCCTCCCCCCTGCCCCTCGCTTGGCTTTTCCTCCTGCTGCTCCTCCTGCTGCTGCTGCTGCTTCGCCTTCTCCACGTCGCGCTCCTGTCGCCGCCGCCGCCGTCGTGGTCCTCCTCCTTCGCTTCCTCGTCGTCGTCCCTACGCCCCTTCACACTCCTCGTGCTTGTCCTATTTCCCGCCCCCCGCTCACGGCCCCCCCCCGCGCTCCACCCCCCCCGCCCCCGCCCAAACCCTCTACTCTTCAGCCTACTCCTCTTCGCCTGGTTCCTCCTCCTCCTCCTCCTCCTCCTCCTCCTTCCCCTCTATCATGATCCAAATTCCTTGCCACTAGATGCTTTCACTACCCTTGGCGTTTTCGGCGGTCCGATCGGAGGCCCCGGGTGGCCTCCGTTCTGCCCGAGAGCATGCTACAGAGTCGACGGCTTTGTTCTCAGCGCTTTGCCGTCGGCATGCCTAACAAAGTGCCTGGCAGGAGTGGGACTCGGCGCGCATCGCGCGCGCGAGAAAACGACATGCCGCTTGCCTGATCAACGCGCACCCGGGATTCTGCCCGCGAAGACAGCAACGAGGCAAGCGCACGATCGGCACCAGCATGCAAGAGTCACATATGCGGTGAGCCCCGCGTTCGCTTCGCTCGCGTGCCCACAAGCTCACAGGAGACCGCGACCTGCTGGTGCCCTCACCATCTCAAGGGACAGAGAACAGCCAGGCCAGCGCTGGGTTCCAAGGGAGTGGCTTGAGTGCCGCTGGGCCGCCCGAGCACTGATCTGACCAATCAACCGTGGTCCCGCCGCCTCGAAGCCACAATGAACCAGGCTGTGCTCGGGCCTCTCGGGCAGATCCTCAAGGGACTCGGCTGGCCCTAACGCCGACTACAACCTTTCCTGATCCCGCCATCTATGGGGAGCTCCCCTGCGCGATGAACGCTCCGGTGGCTCTGATGGGAACTCGAGCGCCAACTCTGATAGGGGGAGCGGCGGCCCCCATGCCCCCTTCACTTGGGAATCGTGCCCCACTCTGCGCTCGCTTTCGCTTCGCAGCGTAGTTCGCGCCTCGGAACGGCCAGGCACTCTGCTGGCGGTCAGTCGCTGGGCTGTGCCGACGTTCGCTCCGATGCTGCAAGGTGGAGGGCGGGCGAGCGGGCGGGCCCCTCTGGATCGCTCGGGCTCTCTAGATGGACTTGTGCTCCCCGTGCCCACTGTGCCCCCCCCCCGGTCCACGCCTCCGCCCTTCCTCCGCCATGTGACTCCCCCTCTCCGCGCCCATCGCCCCGTTGGCCTGGAAGCCCATGCGTGCGTCGGGCGTAGGTGGACGGCGATGGTTATTCGCAGAGTGTGGCAGCAGGAGAAGGCAGAGGGTGGGGTGGGGTGGGACGCGTGGGGGGAAATGCTGATGATAATGGTGATATGGGTACGCTCAAGTATGATGATGAGGGAGAGGACGAGGACGAGGGCGAGGACGAGGAGGAGGACGAATACAATAATGATGATGCTGCTGCTGATGATGGTGATGATGCTAATAATGGTGATGTTGAAGAACAGGATGAAGCCCTGGGGCCAGTTCACCCTAGTTGTGTGTGTGTGTGTGTGTGCTCCCTCTGTCTCTCATGCACATATTGATCCGCCACCGTTCCGCGAGGCACTGAGTGGAGTGTCCGCAGGTCCTCGAGAATTCCCAACCATCAGTATTGAACGTTGCAAGTGCTCTCTACTAAGAGGCTCAGATGCCCAATCTCCGGATTTCCTGGGGTCTGCCGCCCGCCCTCCAGGGCGCCTCGCGCGAATTTTCCCGAGGCCAGGAGGCCCCAAGACGGGCCAAGGGGTTCCCAAGACGCCCCCTAGACGGTCCAAGAAGGCTCCGAGACGATCAGCGCTCCAAGACACCCAAGACGACCTCCAGACAGTCCAAAGAGGCCCCCATGACACCCTAAGAAGGCCCCAGGAGGACCCGCATGAGGGCCACAGGAATCAAAATCATGGATTTCGTCTAGGTTGTTGAAGTTGTTAGTGTTTTCGTCTTTTCGGATTCCAGCGCCCCTAGACAGCCCAAGTAACCAGCTGGCCCTCAGACGGCCTAAGAGGCCTCCAAGCCACCCTCCCAAAGACGGGGAAATGAAGGGGCCTCGGGAGCCTTTCCCTCCCAAATAGCCTCGGGTACCCCAAACATGCTTCCAAGAGCCCCCACGAAGCGCCCAAGAGGCCCTCAAGAGGGCCTCCAAGAGGCCTCCCAGTAGCTCCGAAGAGGCCCCAAGGGCTCCCTCAAGAGGCCTTCGCGAGCCCTCCGAGAGGCGCCCCAAGAGATCCCAACATGAATCCGAAAGGCCCCTGGCCAACAAGCCCAAGTGCGGTGGCGGGGTGGGCCCAATGCCACTGCCACTAGACTGGGAGGAAAGAAGGCTGTGCTCCTTCCCTAAGGAAGCTTTGCCTGGGGGCTCTCATTTGTTTCTGCAGAACCGGTAGGTGCGGCTGCCAATTTGCGGGCACTTCCCTGGGGTTCTTTGGTCCTGTTTCCTTACAAGTCGTTGTCTGGGTTCGTTAGCCTTGATTCCTTGGTCTCCTGGTCTTGATGTCTTGGTTCCTTGGTTCCTTGCTCCTGGGTCTTGGCTCCTTGGTATTTGATCCTTTGTTCATCGGTCTTGTTTCTTTGGTCTGGCTTCCTTGGTTCCTCGGTCTTGGCTCCTTGCTGCCTGGCCGCGCAATTCCAAGCAACGCCAAGCAATGACAAGCAATGCCAAGCAATGCGACGCAACGCCAAGCGATGCCAAACAATGCCAGGCAACGCCAAGAAACGCCAAGCAATGCCACGAACAACCAAACAACATGCAAAACAATCCGCCAAGCAACGCACCCATGCAATAGGACGTTTTCAACTAAGTGGGGCTGCGCCAGGATAATTGTTTTTTTGGGGGCGGGGTCACGGCGCCTCGAGGTCTCGAAAGGCCTCCTGGGGCCCGAGAAGAATCAGCTTAGTCAGTGTCGTCGTCGTCGTCGTCTTAGTCAGCGTCGTCATCGTCGTCGCCGTTGCCACCCCACCCCCGCGAACGGCCGTCGCCGTCGCCGTCGCCGTCGTCGTCGGCGTCGCCGTCGTCGTCGCCGCCGTCATCATCGTCGTCGTCGTCGTCGTCGTCGTCGTCGTTGTCAGCGTCGTCGTCGTCGTCGTCGTCGTCGTCGTCGTCGTCGTCGTCATCGTTGCCCCCCCAGCCCCGCGTGCGGCCGTCGCCGTCGCCGTTGTCGTCGACGTCGTCGTCGTCGTCGTCGTTGCCCTCCCACCCCCGCGCGCGGCCGTTCTGAAGCAACCACGCCAGGTTCTGGAGCCTCCCCGTCTCCGCGGCGCGGTGCACCGCGCGCTCGCCGGAGTCGCGCAGCGGGGCGTTGATTGCGCCTTCGCTCGCAACGGCGTCGGCGTCGGCGTCGGCGTCGTCGTCGTCGTCGTCGTCGTCGTCGGCGCTTTCGTCGTCGCCGCCGCCGTCGATCGAGGATCGAATTTTCTGGACGTTCTTCGGCATTTCTGGGCCAGGATGGAGCGCCACAGCTGGTCTTCACCTCTGGTGCTGCTGCCGCTGGCTCGGCTGCTGGCGCCAGGTCTGCTGCTGGCACGAGTGCTGCATGATCTGTGGGGGCCGCCGCTGGCTCCTGGGCCTGCTCCTTCGGCGCTCGCTGGTGCGGCCCTTCTTGGTCTCGAGGCGCTTGCGGTGTTCTTCTTGCTCTTGTTGGAGCTGTCCAGCACGCGGTCGTTGAGCTCTCCGAAGCAAACTTGGTTTTGAGAGCGCCCTTCCTCAGCTTGGCCTCCTGCCTGTGGGCGTCGGTGACCTCGTCGTCGAGCTCCTTCAGCCCGAAAAGCCCACCGAAGTCCAGCTCGAGGTCACGCCCTTCGAGGACGGCGCCCAAGTCCAGCGGGGTGGCCTGCTTGGGACTCGGCCGAGCCATCAGGATCCATTTTCACCACGGCACTGTGGAGCTTCCTGGCGGCGGCCTGGCAGGTGGCCCTCGCAAGGTCGACTGCCTCCAAGCACCGATCGACGTAATGCTCTGCGCCTCCACGTGCTGGGACTCGAGGCGCTCGCAGCACTCTACTGCCCTGCGGGGGGCGACCTCCTAGCTCAATTCGCCGTAATGTTCGCTTTGTGCTGCTGCCGTCTGGGCTCTTCGGGCTTGGCTTGGTACTTGACTGCTCCTGAGGATGCCCAGAATGGAACACAGGCCAGCGCGCCGACCTGTGCTCCTTTCCTCTCCCCTGTCGCCTTGTCGTTCGTTCTCCCCTCCGCGCTCGTGTAATCGTCGTCGTCCTCCAAATTGGGGGGCTGGCGCGAGGGTATCTATGAGCAGACGCCCGGCGGCTGCACAGCGTTCTCTTGGTTGTGCTCGATGGGGTGGAAGCCATGGCGCCTCCCGCGCCCCCCAGACCTCAGAGGTGCACTGACAGCCTGTCATGTCAGCTGGGAGATCCGGCCCGCGGGCGGCTGGAGCTCATCTCGAGGCTCTCTTGGGCGATCTTGCGTGGAGAGGGGCTCGACGAGAGCAGCCAGCCCTTGATCCTCGCTCTGTGGCTGGTGGGTTTGCAGCACGGCCAGCGATTGTTTCTCTGACATCTCGCGCCCACCTGGGCAGCATCGGTCCTCGAATGTGACGCTGGGGGCACGAGACGATTGGCAGCTTTTTCCTTCATATTCCAAGGCCGTCACTTAGCATCAGGCCCAGGAGAACGACCACGCAGGCTTGTCCTGGTGTGCCGCGCTGGAGTCGTGAGGGCCCTCGGCAGTGCCTGCACCACTTTCACAACGCGAGGTTCTTGGCGCCGTCCGATTCTGCACAGCTGCATGTCCATGGCTGGCCATCAACTCCTGAGCGAAAACTGCTGTGCAGTCGCACGTTGAGAGAAGCTGGCTCCCCACCTCCTGGCGGCGGTCGGCGGGCCGAAGGGTGAAAGCTTGGCGCTCTGTGGCCGATCCCTCACTTGACCCTTGCCTGGAGGTGTGGTTCGGAGACCAACATCTTGCAGTACCTTTGACCGAAATGGCTACGAGAAGAGAGAGAGAGAGAGAGAGAAAGAGGCCAGGCGCTGACAGGAGAGGGTCTGGGCCCAAAACGCTCCCCACAAGGCCTTGCTGATCCGCCCCCCCCCCCCGTGTCCTCCCTGGAAGGCCTCCCGCGAGCTTTCGCAGGGTCCCCGCCGAGCATCTGGAGGCCTCCAGGAGGCGCAGCAGGAAGAGCCCCGAACACTGAAGCCCCGGCGGCCCCAGCTGGCCCCCAGCGAGGACCAAGGTCGAACGCCCGAGACTCCGGGAGGGCCCGGGGGGACCAGGAATGCCCCGGGGGGGCCAGGAGCCGGGGGCCAGGGGCACCTCGTGGGCAGTTCAAGGCAGAGGGGGGGGGGTGCAAGAGTCAGCCAGGCAGGCCTCCGGGAGCAGCAGCGAGAGGAGGCACAGTCCATAGATCGGCTGATGGCCTGCCCTTTGGAGCTGCTCTGGCACCACTAAACGGGCCTGCCTGGTTGTTCCTGGCCCAAACGGTGGCCAAGGGATCACGGCCATCATACATGTGTCTTGTACACATATAGTACGTGTATGCTCGCATGGCTATGTACACATGTATGCTCGCGTGCATGTATATGTTCCCCAATCAGAGCTTGCCTCTGTAGGGGTCCTAACGGATTCATATGGTTAGCTTAGGTTTGCCGCCGATTTTCGCCGCACGCCCGGGTGCCCGAGTGCCTGGGGGTGCCCGGGTGCCCGGATGCCCGGGTGCCCAGGTGCACGGGCGTGCCCAGGGGTGCCCGGGGGTGTCCTATGGCCCTATAGCCCAATATCCCTATAGCCCTAGAGCTCTATAGCCCTATAGCCCTATAGCTCAATAGCCCTATTGCCCCCTAGCCCTATAGCCCTGATTGGGTTTTTCTCCGGTATCATATGTTTAGATATGTAGATAAATGTATGTATGTTCACATATATATCTATATACGTGTGTGTATATTTTACATATATATATATATATATATATGGATGCGAAACTGTGTGTGTCTGTCTGTTGGCATGCATATACATCTATATGTATGTATGCATGTGTGTATGTATACATGTATGCACGTATGTATGTATGTATGTATGTATGCATGTATGTATGTATGTATACATATATATATGTATGTATATATGTATGCATGAATGTACGTATGTTGTATGGGTGTGTGTTCGCATGCATATCAACATGTATGCACATACACACATATGCATGCATACGTACGTATGCAGGTATGTATGTATGCATACAAACATGTATGCATGTATCCATGTGCGCATACATGTCTGCATACATGCATGCACTCATGTATGTATGTGTGCATGACTGTATGTATGCATGCACGTATGAATGTATGTATACACGCACGCACGTATGTATGCATGCATACATGTATGCATGCATGCACACACATATATACACATATATAAATATATATATATATATATATATATATATGTATTTATATATATATATATACACCTGCATGCACATATGTATGTCACGTATGTATATATGCATGTGATTGTATGTATGCATGCATGCATGTGCGTAGGTTATACGTTGTATGTGCGTGTGAATGTATGTATGTATGTATGTCTGTATGCATGTGTGTATGTAGGTGTATAGGTAGGTCAGTAGGTCGTTAGGTATGCCTGCATGTATGTATGCCGGCATACATACATCGATTTATGTATGCATACATGTGTATGTATAACATGGAAGTAAGTACATGTGCATGCATGTGTGTATGCGTACAGACATGTATATATATAGATATATGTATGTGTGCATATACACGTACTAAACCATCGCGCGCGCTTTGCGCGCGCTCATGTTCTAGCTAGGCTCGACAAGCTAACGCATTGAATCTCAATTGTTGAAGTGCCTTGTGCATCTAACGACCTTCTTGGAGTTCCTGCGGAAGCCTCGGAATCGTATAGACGGGAAAATGCGGAAACGCAACATCAAATATTTCCTCTAGGTATTCGATGGTTTGGGGCCCTCGAAAGATTCCTGGGATCTTTCTTCGGTGGTGACGGGGGCCTTAATTATGGTCTGTTGTGCAAAAATAAACAAGAGGTAAATTTGAAAAAAGGGAATTCTTGGAATTCCCTTCTTTCCAATTGACATGCCTGGGCCGTGGGTCAGAAATTTCTTGGATACAGGCCGTGGACTGTTGGGACGCCTCTGGGGACCTTTTGGCAGCGTCTTTTGAGTCCTTTTGGGCCTCTTGGGAAGCTCTTGGTGCCTCCCAGGAGTCTCCCAGGAGTCTCTGAAGGCATCTGGGGGGCGCCTCGCCTTTGCGAGAACCTTGGAGCCATCTTGAGGCAAAGCGCGAACCTTTCCCGCGAGTCTTCCGGGAGTCTCCGCAGACATCTGAGGGGCGCCTCGAGAACCTTTGGGAGAACCTTGGGGCCACGTGTCTTTCTTGGCGCGTGCACTGACGTTCTAGCTAGGCTGGACAGGTGAACTCATGGCAGCTTGATTTTTACGGTGGTTTCAGGGGCCGCCAAGAGGACACGAAGACGACCTAAGAGAGTGCCAAGACAGCGTCAGAGAGTTCAACAGTATTCCCGAAACATCTTTACAATGTGACCCCGAAGTCTTGATAGGGCTCGGGATGAACTTGAACAAAAAGAGAACCGCTGGATTTCCTTTTTTTCAAGTGGGTCCCATGTAGTCCGCAGGAACCGGGGGGGGGGGCCTGAGAGGCGTGCAGGGCGCTCTTGGGATGCAGTTTGGAGGCCGCTGGGGGGCTGTTTGGGGGCCTCTTGAGGCCACTTTTGGGCCTCTTCGGGGCTCTTGGGGGCCTCTTCAGGCTCTTTCGAAAACTTTTTGGGCCCCCTGGGGGCCTCTTGGAGCGGAAAGCCGGGATGTCGATTTGCGTTCTCCCTGTTTGGCGGCTTTTCGGGCCATCTAGGGGCTCTCTTGGGCGGCCTCGGGGCGCTCTTGGGCAATCTTGGGGCCTTCTTGGGCCGTCTTTCAGCCGTTTTTGGGGGCTGTCAGGGGCGGTCTTGGGTTTTGGGGGCCTTTTCGGCCGTCTTGGAGCTTTGGCAGAAGGCTGAAAACCTCTAAACAAACCAATGGAAATCAACGATTTTGGCCTCTTCTGGCGCTCCCCGGGACGCCTCTCGGAGCTCTCTTGGGGCCTCTTGGAGGCCTCCTGGGAGCCTGAAGATCAGTCGGAACTCTGTCTTGGGCTGCTAGGGAGCGTCTTGGGCCGTCCTTTCGCGTTCTGGGGACTCCTTGGGGGCGTCTTGGGCCGTTTTGGGGCCTCCCTGGGAGGCCTGGGGGCGCGGTACCGGGAGTTGCCCCGAGATGTTCCGGAAGTGGGGAACGCTCCGGAGGGCGGGGGGCGTATGTTTATATATTATATCATATATATACATATGAGACAGAGAGAGAGAGAGAGAGAGAGAGAGAGAAAGAGAAAAACAAAAGAGAGACAGAGAGCCACTGCAAGCAAACCCGTCCCGACACGTTACGGGGGGTGAAACGCCCCGTTGCCTCTGCACTCCATCCGGAAAGCGCTTGTGTCCCATCTCCGCCGTGCCAACGCGCCCGACTCGGGCGCATCCGAGCCGGTCTGGCGGCACGGCCCTCTGGCCCGCCCGAGCGCAGAATATCACGCCGTGTCCTGCAGAACCGCACATCGCCGCTCGACCGCGCGACGGAGAACGGCCAGCCTGGAAAGAGAGAGAGAGAGAGAAAGAAAGCAATCCACACACACATATATACATATATATATACATATATAGAGAGAGAGAGAGAGAGAGAGAGAGGGACACATATATATATGTATATATATATATATGGATCCAGAGAGAGAGAGAGAGAGAGAGACAGAGAGAGAGAGAGAGATAGAGAAAGAGAGAGAGATAGAGAGAGAGAGAGAGAGAGAGAAAAAGAGACAAAACGAGAAAGAGAAAGCGAGAGAGGGATAGAGAGAGAGAGAAGAAAAGAAGGCCTCCCGAAGTTCCCAAAGGTCTCCAGAAGTCCCTGGAGGCTCCAGGAGGTCGCCCCCCAGAGCTCAGAAGGCCGCTGGAGGCTCAAGAGAGGCCCCAAACTGCCTCAACGGCCTCGGCGTTCGAACCCCGATGGGGAGAGGTGAGTGGCATGGGACTCCCGTGGACCACTCTCTTGGGCAAATGTCAAGAAGGAAGCTCCCCTCCCCCAGATTTGGGAAATGTGGCTCCAATTTCATTTCGCCTCCGCATTCCTCCCTCCTCATCGTCCTGTTTTTTCACTTGCTCCTCCACGGCGGTTTCCTCCTCGTCCTACTCCTCCTTTTTCCCTTGCTTCTATTCTGGGAGGTTCCACATCTATTCCTCGCGTGGAGGGTTTGTAAACATATTCCCTTTGTGGATAACTTACAAGTGGATTCCTTCTGGAAACGGTGGAAACAAAATAAGTCGAAAGCATAACCCACACAACAAAACCAACGGCTGACTGCAGAACATCTTGAAACATTTAAGGACGAACCCCACAACATTACAAACAAATCCGCCGGCCCCCTTGCAAATCCGCCGGCCCCCTTGCGGGGCCATCAGGCTGCGAGGATTCGGCTTGCTGCTCCCTGCGCCAGTTCCAGTTTCCAATGTTACAATGCTGCTTTCTGCTTCTTACTGTAAACTGTTACTGTCCGCGCGAGGGGGGGAGCCGAAAACCATCTTTTTCAGCACCCCCGAATCGCGTGCTCTGAATTTCTGGGGGGCACTGGGACACGCAACAATACATGAGATTCGCGCTCCCGACGCAATGATCCCTTGTAATTTCACTGTATTCGCGCCCCCGAAGCCAAGACCCCTTGTACATTACGCTGTATTCGCGTCCCCGAAGCCACGATCCCTCGTAACATAAACAATCTTCACGCTCCTGAGGCCACGATCCCCAGTAAATTGCGTCACGTTCTCGCCTCCGGGGCCACGATCCCTCGTAAAGTATGCTGCAATCGCGCCCCCGAGGCTACAATCCCTTGTAAATTACGCCACATTCGCGCCCCCGAGGTCACGATCTCTCGTAAATTACACTGCCGTCGAGCTCCCGGGGCCACGATCCCGCGTAAATAAAGCTACGTTCGCGCTCCCGAGGCCCCGAGTAGCCCCCAGGAGGCCTCAAGAGGCCGTCAAGAGGCTCCAAGAGGCCCCAAAAGGCGCCCAAGACGCGCCCAAGAGGCGCCCCGCAACCACCTCGACGACCGCAAACAATTCTCCAAGACGGCTCAAGATGGCCTCTAAGATGGTCACGTTGGCCCGAACTGGCCTCCAAGATGGCCCAAGATGGCGTCCAAGTCGCCCAAGATGGTCCAAGATGGCTTCCAAGACGGCCCGAGAGAGTCCAAGATGCCGTCAAGTTCGTCCAAGAAGCCTCCAAGACGGCCCAAGATGGCTCCAAGATGGCCTAAGACTGCCCAAGAGGGCCCCAAGAGGCCTCCAAGAGCTCCACCAAGAAGGCCCGAAGAGGCCCAAATCATTGATTCTCCTTCGGTTTTGAAGGATTTTGGCATGTTCTTCTTTTCAGCGCTCCGACGGCTCAAGAGGCCCCCAACATCGCCCCAAGAACGCCGAAGAGGCCTCCAAGATGGCCCCATGACAAGACAAGAGGCCCCCGAGAGGGCCCCAATAAGACCCCAAGACGGCCTCCAAGACGGCGAAGATGGCCCCAAGATGCACCCAAGACAGCCCCAGATGGCCTGAAGATGACCTTAGACTGCCCAAAAGGCCCGCCAGAGGCTTCCAAGACGGCCCAAGACCCCTCCAAGACGTCCTCCAAGAGGCCCGAAAACTCGGAAAACACCTGGTCCGATAGCTCGCCCGACTCCGTGTTCTCCGAATGCATTCGAAATCCACTCGGGGAACGCGTGGAAACCCAACCTTCGGCCACGCAAGCCCTTCCAAAAAGGCAGGGGGCGGCGGTGATTCGCCGTAGGCGTCTTCGATTACTCCAACGTTTCAATATCGGCTGGTGACTCCTATCCGCCCCCGCATGCTGTTCCCAGATGCGCCAATGCAGTGTCGAGACGCACCGACGCGACTCTGTTATATCCCAGTATGATAGAGAGGGGGCCGGCGGCAGGGGGCGCAGCCCTTACGGATATTCCACTACTTACTCCATTGTTCCACTGCACCACTGCCCCCTCTCTGCCCGTTCCATCCTCATTCCCACCACCCCCACCCCGCCTTTCACTCCTCCTCCTCCTCCTCCTCCTCCTCCTCCCTGCCCTGCCCTGCTCCATGGAGGGGAGCAGGGAGCCCCCTCCTCCTCCTCCTCCTCCTCCTCTTCCTCCTCCTCCTCCTCCTTCGAGGAGGTGGAGGAGGAGGAGGAGGAGGCAAATAAGGCAACGATCTTCGATCCATGTCTGCGCAACGTCAAAAAGGAGGGGGGCATAAGTCATGTGGGAGCATCAGGGAGGAGGGAAGGCGAGGAGGAGGACGAGGAGGAGAAAAGGGCGAATCATGATGGTGAGTACGGTCTGGAGGACGGGGGAGGATCGGCCCGCCGAGGAGTCCGCTGAGGGGGCGCGGCCGTGGCAGCAGCAGCAGCAGCAGGACACGCCACGGCCCTTGCGACCGAGCCTCTCTACCTGCGAGGGCGCGCCCGCCTATCTGGGCGGGATGCTAAAGGTTTAATGGGGCCACCCGAAGGCCAAGACTTGGGCCGCAACGTTCGGGGTTTGGCAGGTAGACAGCATATGCAACACATCCCTTGCGTTGTACCAAGCCAGACCCCCTGGGCAAGGGACGGGGAGCTGGTAGAGGAGGAGGAGGAGGAGGAGTGAACGGCGGGGTGGGAGTGGTGGGTATGAGGATAGAACGAGGAAAGATGGGGGCAGAAGGACAGTCGAGCAGTGGAGTAAGTAGTTTTTTGTCGTTTCGTGTTTTATGTGTTTGTTTTTTCCTGCAATCCGCCGTTTGGTTCTGTCACTTTGGTTTCTTTTCCATCGGGAATCCGATTGTAAGTTCTCCGCGAAAGGAAGATGTTTGTAAACCCTGCGTACTTGGAGCGCATTCGTAACCTGCCAGAGAAGAAGGAGGCGCAAGAAGAGGAGCAGGATGAGGAGGAAGACGAAGGGGTGGAGGAAGGGAAAGAACACGATGAGAAGGGGAGAATGAAGGAGGGAGAGGAGGATGTTGACGAATGGGGGCCATATGTAGCAATAGAGAAGAATGCGGAGGAGGGAGGAGGATGATAAGGATGAGGAGGATGAGGAGGAAGGGGATGATCAGGAGGAGGGAGAAGAGGCACAGCCGAATTGAAACAACGTTCTTCAAATCTGGCGGGTTTCCTCCGAAATTTGCCCAAGAGAGCGGCCCACGGGAGTCCCACGGCAGGTCGGTCCCCAGAGCCCGGAAGCCTCTGGAGGCTCAAGAAATCAAGAAAGGCCAAGACTGCCCCACGGGCCTCGGTGCTCGATCGCCGAGCGGGAGGGGGGGAGCTGAGCCGAGCCGGGCGGCGCGCCCCGGATCTTCTCGGTTTCGGCGAGCATGTTGCAGAAGCGGCCCCAAGCCTCGGGGCGCGGCCGACGCCACGCGCGGGCGCGTGTGCGGCTCAGCCGACGCAACGCGAGGTACGAGCGCGCAGAAAACAACAGCAGCACTGAAGTATAAACAAAGTGATAGCAATACATTGCGCGAGAGTATGAAAGATGGGAGGGTGGCCCTCCTCCTCCTCCTCCTCCTCCTCCTCCGCCTCTCCCCTGGAAGAAAACATAGCAGGGCCCCCCCCTGAAGCCTTTCAGCTACCCCCCTGGCCCCTCGAGCGTGTGGACGTCACGTCACGTCGAGGCTGCTGCGGTGCTTCTGCACTCACCGCGAGCGCTCCGGCAGGACCCACGACTGTGTGCGGCCGGGTGCCCAGGGGGCGCTTGGCCTGCGGCGCGGGCCTGAGCCCTGCCTGGGCAACAGCAGAAACCATGGAAACAGCATGCCCTGATTCCTTCCTTCTGGCCGGCAGAGAACGCAAGATGCCCGAGCGTGCGCGCGCGCGCGCAAGCAGTCGCGGGCGAGCAGCCAGCGAGCGAGCGCGTGCGCCAAGCAGGTGCGAACGCACCAGAACGCGGGCGCCCGAGCCAGTCCAGGGCGACCCTGGCGAGTCGACTCCAAGGCCTCTCTTGGCGCGTGATTTGGCCAGAACCTCGGGGGGGGGATATCCGGCCGCGGCGGCGAGGACGCTCCAGGAGGCACACACAAGAGTGGCCCCCGAAGCGTTCGAAAAAGCCTGGATCCTCGGCAGGTGCGGGCACGCCGAGCCAGCGCGTGGCGTCACACCGCACGGCAGGGCAGGGCGACCACCGCGCGCGCGCACGCGGGGAGCCCGACGGTGCGCGCGCGCCGCGCCGCGCCGCGCCTCGAGCTCCGCCTCGGCGCCGTCCTGCGCGTTCACGAAGCCGGCGTGCATGTCCGCCACTGCCTCGGCGGCGGCAGCGGCGGCGACGCCGACGGTGACGACGACAGCGGCGGCGGCTTGGCCCGCAAGCTCGGAGGCGGCCTCCTGCTGCTGCTTCGCGTGCAGGACGGCGGAAAGAGGAAAGTAACATCACGCCGAGATAGTTCGGGACTCTCTGAGAGCAGGAGGGCCCGGAGGGGATGTGTCGGGCGCCGCGGCCATTCCAGAGCGTTCTGGAATGCAGAACAGTAATTCAAGTTAGCGGCGCGCGCAAGGGGCTGGCGCGAGGGGGGGGTCTTCTAAGAAGGGGCCTCCTGAAAAATCAATATATGTATATATATACACACACACCTATACGACCACCCTTCGAGTGAGAAGGAGGTTGCGGGGGGGGGAGAGGGGGGGAACCAACATCTGACTCAATCGATCTCACTATCGATCTCACTCAACGGGACACCACGGGACACCACGGGCCACCACGGGACACTTGTCGATCTCACTATCGATCTCACTATCGATCTCACTCAACAGGACACCACGGGACACCACGGGCCACCACGGGACACAACGGGACACCTCTCGATCTCACTATCGGTCTCACTATCGATCTCACTCAGCGGGACACCACGGCCACCACGGGACACCTCGGGACACCACATCGATCTCACTATCGATCTCACGATCGATCTCACTATCGATCTCACTCAGCGGGACACCACGGGACACCACGGGACACCTCGGGGCACCACATCGATCTCAATATCGATCTCACTATCGATCTCACTCAACGGGACACCACGGGACACCACGGGACACCTGTCGATCTCACTATCGATCTCACTCAACGGGACACCACGGGACACCACGGGACACCTCGGGGCACCACACTGATCTCAGTATCGATCTCAGTATCGATCTCACGATCGATCTCACTCAACGGGACACCACGGGACACCACGGGACACTGGCGGGACACCGCGGGCCAAGCCACAGGAGGATTTCGGGACACCAGCGGGACACCGGCGGGACACCGCGGGCCACCAGCCGCCGGAGGAGATACGTTTGGTCTGGCCGCGGCCCAGCCACAGGAGGATTTCCTCCCGTCCGCCCACGCAGCTTCGCCTCGCCCGCACGCGCGCACGGCACGCACGACACAAACCCGAAACCGACATCGATTTCCCGGTAGGGGGGGTCTCCGTTTCACGTCGTAGTGACCCTCCAACCTCCGATACAATATGACCACACTCGGAATTCATCCCAACCTCCATCCCTCGTCCTCCTGGAGGAATACAAACTGGCTACAATGGGAATGCAGTCGGACTGCGTTTGAAGTCCCCCCCCTGTCTCCCCCTCCTTCTATCAAAATATTCTGGACATACAAAAGCAAA
>CAUYUJ010001880.1:467450-469950 GCA_963575745.1 Prorocentrum cordatum | reverse complement strand
TGCTCAATCCCACGGGCCTGCTGCAATACCTGCCTCAGGTAGAGCCCCTGGCACTGGGCGCAGTGTTCGGGAAGTGCTCGCCCGATAAAAAGCAATGTGGTGGTGGATGGGGTGGGGTGGGGTGGGGTGGGGTGCCGGTGGGGGTGGGCATTGGGTATTGATGAACAACCTCAAGTGGAATCAGATGCCCGAGTTCGACTGGTGCGACATGTGCTCGCAGATAGCGCGGGGGCCCAATGGCCCTGCGTGGGCGGGCTACAGCAAGCAGACCAGGAACAGGATGGGGCGCGAGAAGATCGCCGAGGCGAGGGTGGCGGCACTGAGCTACGAGCAGCGTCACAAGCTGGCCGTCGGCAGCCTTGCCGGCGGGGGGGGGGGGTGCAGGGGCGGCTCCGAATGCTCCCCCCGTTGACGGGCCGCAGACGGACCTGGGGATGGATGATGCAAGGGGGGTGGGCCCGCCGCCGCCACCGCCGCCCGTGGGCCCACCGCCAGACGTCGAGTCTGAGCTGTTTGGCCCCGCGGTGGAAGGCAGTCAGCGGGGCGGGATGGTTCGCGCGCCCCGTCCGAGGTCCTCCCAAGCAAGACCGAGTGGCTCTGGGGCCCCAAGGCTTCAAGGCTCGAGTGAGTGAATGAGTGGCTGCGCGCCTGCTCTGACGCTGTGCGCTACCTCGGCGCCGCGCCAGCTTTCATAGCCGCCGTGGCGCACCGGCGTGTGGCTGACTGAGGCTCTGCCGTGGCCTCTCTTGTGCGCCTCCGTGCTGCTCTGTAGCGCTAAGGCCGCCCCGTGGGCTGCGGGCCGTCCGCAGCGTTGCCGTGTGGCCCTCGGTACTTCAACTAAATGACCAGCCATGTTGGCATGCCCCACTTCGTTTCTCGCTGTAGGCTCTTGCCACGTGGGGCCTCCCGAGCTTCAGGGTCGGGCGGTGCCGGGGTAGCCCCGCGCGCTGCGCGTCCTGTGTTGTTTTGGGCCCGGCTCGTCCTGATGCGCCCTGGCGGCCGCGTCTGAGCCGGGCGGTGCTGGGGCAGCTCCATGCGCCGTGCGTCCTGTGGCTGTTTTGGGCCAGGCCCGACTTGATGCGCCTTGGCCGCGACGCTGCAGCTTCGTCAATCCGCTGTGCGCGCCCCGCCTTGCTTTGCAGCCCACTTGGCGCCTGTCTCATGGTAGGGTGATGAGGCAGCCACGGGGCGCTCGCCCCAACGTGGTCGAGCCCTGGTGATGTGGTGCACGTGACCGCAAGTAGTAGTAGTAGTAGTAGTAGTAGTAGTAGTAGTAGTAGCAGTAGCAGTAGCAGTAGCAGTAGTAGTAGAAACAATAGAAGTAGTAGTAGTAATGGTAGTAGTGATCGTGGTCGTAGTAATCGTCGCCGTAGTAGTAGTAGTCGTAGTAGTAGTAGTAGTAGCAGTAGCAGTAGCAGTAGTAGTAGTAGTAGTAGTAGTAGTAGTAATAATAGTGGTAGTAGTGGTAGTAGTGGTAGTAGTAGTAGTAGTACTAATAGTAGTAGTCGTACTAGCAGTAGTAGTGGTAGCAGTAGTAATAGTAGTCGTAGTAGTTGTAGTAGTAGTAGTCGTAGGACAAATGCTAGTAGTAGTAGTAGTCGTCGTCATCGTCGTCGTAGTAGTCGTAACAGTATGAGGAATAACAGCAGTGGTAATAGTATTAGTACTAGTAGTCAAAGTAGTAGTAGTCGTCGTAGCAGACGTAGTAATGCTCGTAATGGTAGTCTAGAAATAGTAAGAGTAGTCGTAGTAGTAGTAGTAGTAGTAGTAGTAGTAGTAGTAGTAGTAGTGGTAGTAGTACCAGCGATCGCAGTGGTAGTCGTCGTAGTAATCGTAGTCGCAATAGTAGCGGTGGTAGTCGCGGTAGTCGTGGTGGTGGTCGTCGTTGTGGCAGCAGTAGTAATAGTGGTAGTAGTAATCATACTCGTAGTCGTGATAATAATGGGTGTCGTAGTATTAAGAATGGTCGGAGTAGTCGTAGCAGTAGTCGCACTAACAGTAGTCGTAGCAGTAGCAGTAGCAGTCGCAGTAGTAGTAGTAGTAGTAGTAGTAGTCGTCGTATTTGTAGTAGTAGTAGTAGTAGTAGTAGTAATATTGTAGTAGTAGTAGTAGTAGTAGTAGTAGTAGTAGTAATCGCAGTCGTGGAGTTAGTCGCAGTAGTAGTAGTAGTAGTAGTAGTAGTAGTAGTAGTCGTAGTAGAAGTAGTCGTAGTAGAAGTAGTCGTCGCAGTAGTAGTAGCGATGGTAATGGTATTCGTAATAACGCTATGAGTAGTAGTAACAAGAAAAAAAAAACTGGTGGAGGTAATAGGAGCAGCCGGTTTCGTAGTAGTAGTAGTAGTAGTAGTAGTAGTAGTAGTCCTAGTCGTAGTTGTAGTAGTCGTGGAAGTCGTAGTAGTCATGATACCAGAACAACTAGCAACAATCGTGGTTGTAGTAAGAACAGTCGCAGTAGTATCAATCGCTGTGGTAATAGATAGTGGCCGTAGCAGGTGTAGTAA
>CAUYUJ010001880.1:454950-457450 GCA_963575745.1 Prorocentrum cordatum | reverse complement strand
CGACCAGTGCCGTGCCTGCATCGTCTGCCGCCGCGCGCCGGCGGCAGGCGATCGCGACGCGCGATCGGAAGCGCAAGGCTTCGTTCGAGCGGTGGATCAAGAAGCCGTGGGTGAAAGCGGCGTGGGTGGCGAAGGCCAGAGAGGTGGTTCAGGAGCTCAAGTGGGAGGTATCGAAACACATGGGGAATGCCGATGAGGCCAACAGGCGGGCCGACATCGTCACGAATGTCCTTGAGAAGCACAAGGGCCTGGTCAGCGCTTTGCGGCCTCTGGCCAACAACGCGAAAACGCTCGAGGAAGAGAACGCCGAGCTGAAGCAGAAGCTCGAAAAGGCCCAGCAGAAAACCAAGCAGGAAACGGAGATGACGAGGGAGGAGCAATAGGAGCACAGAAAGACCAAGGACCGTCACAGAGAAAAAGGCTAACCCAACTTTGCCTTTTGGGCCTCTTTTCCCCCCCCCTCCCCCTGCTCCTCCTGGACAGCCTTGCTCTTTGAACTGCAGGCACCTTTGGGCTCGCCCGCCCCCATAGGAGAAGCTGCAGAAGCTGACCTCCCAGCGGAACCGCTTCGCTCGGCTCACCGCGCCCGCCGAGGATGCTTCGGGAAGGGGGGGAAGGGCGAGCCCGATCGCCTCCAGGTATTCACTGAGGCGGTGTCCAAATGGCCGCACATCTTCTTCCTTCGCGAGGGGCGTGGCGGCGGCTTCGAGCGCTTGGGCGTCAACCTGGAAAAGATGGAGGAGGGCGTCGACGAGGCGGGCGGCGCCGAGGTCTTCGGTGGAGGGTTCTCCTCCTGGCTCAGCACGTGGGAGTGCAAGGAGATCCTCCGCGATCGCGAGGGCGGCGGGGACCCTGGGGATGCGTCCGAGACCGCTCCCCGCAACCAGTGCGACTCGCTCCTGGAGGTCTTCAACTACGTGAAGTTGGCGGAGAAGGTGGATGCTGGCTTGGCTGCAGACCCCGACTACGCGAGGCTGCTCATGCAGAAGAGCACGCGCTGCGGCATAGTGTATGACCATTGTGTATGTTAGCTGTGTGACCATTGTGTATGTTAATTGTTTCCTGTGGCGGAGTCGCGCTTCGTGTTTTGGTCAGCCATTGCGAGGTGCCCTGCTACCGCAAGTTCCACATCCCTGGCCGCCGCCTCGCCCAACGCCCCTCGCTCCAGTGGGTGCCGCGCGAGGGCAAGACGACCGCGCTGTCGATGGGCCCGCCGAACTCTTTCCAGGGGGGGAAGGAAATGCGGTGGACCAAGACAGCGTGCCCATCGCTTGTTGTTTGTTCCTGGGCCGCGTTCGGCGCCCAACGGGGGTGCGCCCGCACAGGTTTGGAGAACATCGCAACGGTTGCGTTTTCGCCGCGTGATTGTGCGTCGGGTGGCTGTCTTGGTTGACCGTGGGCAAGGTTTTCGCCGAGGCTTGACATCAACAACTGCTTCGTGGCTCTCTTGATGATCGAGCTCTCGCAGGTGTGCAATGTGGATGAGGACCTGCCTGCCCTCTCGGCGTTCGCTGCGAACTACAAGGCGTGGCGATCGTCTCTCGCGGCCTACATTTGCGTGTCGCCGAAGGAGGCGACGACGCTCCTCATCAAGATCGTCCACTTGGGGATGCCGACGTGCGACCTCCCGTTTCTGTGGAATCTCGCCGTAGGCATGCACACAGCCGTGGACATGCTGTTGGCATGCGAGAGGTTCAGCTACTTGGAGGGCCGCTTTGCTAACCGCCGCTGCCCCGCCGCATCCAAGCTCCACTACGCCTTGAGCTCTGTGGAGGACACGGTCTTATCAGACTTGGAGAAGGAGGTGACTTCCGCCAACGGCGTTTCGATGAACACGTGCCGTTTGACGGCGCCGTGTTTCTGACCCCCGAGGATGCCATGGACGAGCTCCGCGCGGCGGTGAAGACCGTCGTTGACATGTGGGGTGTGACGATGTCGGTGGCGGTGATCGGTGGAGGCGGTGCATAGGTTGGCGGCGAACGTGCCAGCGGAATGAGGGAGACAGAGCTCTTTTTGGACATGGATGTAATTAGTGCACGGCGTTCGCGGCTGGAGGCCGCGCAGGTTGTTCTACGTTCGTTCGCGTTCATTCTGCCACGCCGTGCTGTTTAGTTGTCCACTTGCGCTTGTTGTGCGACGACGAATTCATCCCAGTATGCAGCCTACCATTGTAGAGGCAATTGAAAACCAACGCTCATCGTCTCCTCCTCGCCCCACCCCGATGGGGAACAACAACGCAAGAGCTCAGCCTCCGAATGCGGGGAGGGGGCAACAAGAGGAACTCGCCTCCTCCTCCTCCTTCCCCCGAAA
This sequence comes from Prorocentrum cordatum, assembly GCA_963575745.1. Taxonomy (NCBI): domain Eukaryota; class Dinophyceae; order Prorocentrales; family Prorocentraceae; genus Prorocentrum; species Prorocentrum cordatum. The sequence goes on along the minus strand of CAUYUJ010001880.1, from coordinate 455,140 downwards.
GAGGGAACAAAAAGACAACAGGAAACACACATATGTGCTCACATAGAGAAAGAGGAAACAACTCCGCCTGAGAGGGCGGGGATGGGGAAAAAGGAAAGCACCGCCCTGCCATTGTCTGTTATCCCCCACTTGGGGAGACGGAGGAGGAGGAGGGGGGAGAGGGGTAGGTGGAGGAGGCGGACGGGTAGGT
>CAUYUJ010001880.1:432450-447450 GCA_963575745.1 Prorocentrum cordatum | reverse complement strand
ACCGGCGCACGGGAAACGGACTTTCGCTCCTACTGACACCTGGGACACCCGGGACAACGCCCGGCCCAACTGGGACACCTCCGGGCCACCGGCGGACGGGAAACGGACTTTCGCTCCTACTTCTGCCTAGCTACAGGAGGACCACGCGCAGCTTAGCCTCGCCTCGCCTCGCCCGGGTGTCCCGGGTGTCAGTAGGAGCGAAAGTCCGTTTCCCGTCCGCCGGTGGCCGGGAGGTGTCCCAGTTGGGCCGGGCGGTGTCCCGCGTGTCCCGGGTGTCCTGGGGGTCCCGGCGCTGACGCATGTCGCTAAGTTCATATTTCTTTTTTGTCGGCGCCTGCGGCGGGCTTTCTTATCCAATCCAGCTTATCTTATCCAATCCATTTTCTCCAATCCAATGCATCCTATCTTATCCACCCATCTTGTCCCATCTTATCTTATCCCACCCAATCCAATCCGTCCAACCCAATCCATCAATTCATTTGTTTCTGCGGGTGCGGCGGGCCAATCAAATCCATCCTATCTCATCCAATCCATTTCTTCAAATCCAACCCATCTTATGTTTCCCAATCCATCGTAACCCATCCAGTAGTAGTAGTAGTAGTAGTAGTAGTAGTAGTAGTAGTAGTAGTAGTAGTAGTAGTAGTAGTAGTAGTAGTAGTAGTAGTAGTAGTAGTAGTAGTAGTAGTAGTAGTAGTAGTCGTAGTAGTAGTCGTAGTAGTAGTAGTAGTAGTAGTAGTAGTAGTAGTAGTAGTAGTAGTAGTAGTAGTAGTAGTAGTCGTAGTAGTAGTAGTAGTAGTAGTAGTAGTAGTAGTAGTAGTAGTACTCGAAGTAGTCGTAGTAGTAGTAGTAGTAGTAGTATAGTAGTAGTAGTAGTAGTAACAGTAACAGTAACAGCAACAGTAACAGTAACAGAAACAGTAACAGTAACAGTAGTAGTAGTAGTAGTAAGTAGTAGTACAGTCGTAGTAGTAGTCGTAGTAGTAGTAGTAGTAGTAGTAGTAGTCGTAGTAGTAGTAGTCGTAGTAGTAGTAGTAGTAGTAGTCGTAGTACAAGTAGTCGTAGTAGTAGTAGTAGTCGTAGTCGTAGTAGTAGTAGTAGTAGTAGTAGTAGTAGTAGTAGTAGTGATAGTCCCCCCAAGGCTCTGGGGAGCCTGTGGGCGGGGGGGCTACTGCTGCCCTCAAACCGCGGGTGGCAGCCACCCTTCCTTTTCTCGCGCCCTCACCGTTACGCGCACTCTTCCTTGCCCTGAAGGGGCGTCCTGGGATGGCGGCGGCCGCTGGCGGCGCCGCGGACGCAGGTGCAGGGGCTCGAGTGGCTGGGAGTAACGTCGCGGCGGCTCGAGGTGAAGGCGGTGCGCTGGCAGCCGCAGTGGGCAGCGGAGGTGCCGGGGCCGCCCCGTGCGCCTCCGCTGCTGCACGCGCACCGGCCGACGCAAACGCTGTAGACATCCCAGTGGACGGCAGCATCGACGTCCACATGCGGGACAGTGAGGGCCAGCCCGCACAACGGCGGCGTCGCATGACGGGAGGACGGATCACTCGCTGGTGCGTCAGCGCCCAGGCGACTCGCGGCAAGAAGGCCCACTGCACCCGCTGCATGGGAGGCTTCGAGGCGGGCGAATGGCGCGTGGCAGGCGCCGTGACGCGCCCCGTGGGCTCCCAGGCTCGCGCGGGCAAGAAGTGGTTCCACATGGCCTGCGTGGATGGCCCCCTACCACCAGCGACGGCGATGGTGGGCTACACGCAGCTCCTCGAGGCCCGAGGTGGCCCCATCTTGCCCCTGCTGGAGACGGTCGAAGGCCAGGCACCCACTCCTCCCTCCCAAGGAGATGGCGCGGCAGGGGGCGCTGGGGCCGCCCCGAGGCTCCCTGCCGCCGCCGCGCCAGGGGCGTATGGCCCAGGCTCACGAGGGGCCCCCCTTGTGGCAGCCGAGGCAGCGGCACCGTCCACGGCGGACATCTTGCAGCCGCCACTCGACGCCCCTGCGGACGTGGACGATGACGGGGGGCTTGAAGCAGGCGTCTACGACGACTACCTGGACGATCAGGTGACGGACGAGGACGCGTACCACGAGATTGGCTTTGTCAATCTGGATTGGTGGGATGCCATCGGGTGGGGCCGCATCCTGCTACAGGGCCCGCCCGCCACGGCCATGATCCCCGACAGCATGGCTGCCGCCGTTAGCCACGTGAAGGTGCGGCTGTGCCTAGCGATCGAGCAGGCCCGACAGGGCAGCGATGATCGGGCTTCACGCACGCTGACGCGGCTGTGGAAGGTGTTCTTATCGTTGGATGGGCTGCTGTTCAGCGAGAACGCGACCCCGACCCCGACGACGCGACGAGAGCGTCTCCAGGAGCGTTTGCAGTGGATTCAGGACGGCCAATGGGATGTCGCCTGGCTCTCCATGGAGGACCAGACACGCACCTCGGTCACCACGAAGGGCCGCGAAGACCACGTCGCGGCCCGCGTTCGCCGTGTCACCGAGCTCGCGCGAGCTGGCGAAATGTCTCGGGCGGCAGCGGTAGTGTGGCCCCAGGGTGGCATGGCGGATGCAGCGGCGGTGGTGAGGAAGTTCAGCGCCACCCAGCAGCCTGCGGCGCCTCGCCCAGGCGAATGGGGCCCTCCCCCTGGCACTGGGGCCGCCCCGCATGGGCCAGGGGGGGGGCCCACAGCGGCGGGGGCCGATGTGGCGATGCCGCCAGCCACGCCCCCTCACGAGCTCAACGGCGCGGCAGAGCTCCACCACCGTGTGGCCAACCACCTCAAGCGTCAGTTTGGCCGCTTCCCCCGCCGCGGCGGGGCGGGGCCAGGAGGAGGGCGCTACGAGCGCTGGGGCCCACTCAAGCACGACGAAGACGGGGCGGAGGCGGTGGCCGACACGCTGGCGCGCCTGGCCATCGGCGACCTTCCTCCCGAGGCTCTAGCCGCCCTGACGGCGGCGCGCCTCGCAGGCATCCCCAAGGCAACCCCTGGGGACGTGCGAGTCCTGGGCTGTTGGAATGTCACCCGCCGTATGGTGGGCCGCAGCGCTGCCAAGGTCCACCGCAAGGACATGCGGGCGGCGGCGGGGGGCCAACAGTTTGGCCTGGCCAAGGGCGGATGTGGTGCCCTCCACCGACGCCTCTGCACGATGGCCAACTCGAGCCCAGGCAAGTGGGTGGTGGCGGTGGACCTCGGGGATGCGTTCAGCAACATCCCCCGCGACCTCGTGAAGGAGGCCGTGCGCTCCAAGGTGCCCGCTCTGGCGCCGCTGGCGGAGGCCTGGCTCCCCGCTCGCACACGCCATGTGGCGGGGGGTGGGTCCCAACCTGCCCAGCTGGTCGACCAGATCCGCGGCCTCGACCAGGGCCGCCCGACGAGTCCAGGCTTTTACGCGGTCGGCACCGCGGATGTTCTCAGCATCGGTCGCATGGCCGTGCGTGCGGTGGACGTCGAGGGGGATTGCCTGGCGTTCTTGGACGACACGTACTTCGTGGGCACCGCGGCCGCTGTGTTCCGCGGCTTGGATGCCTGGCGAGCCCGCATCGAAGCCCACGGGATGAAGCTGAAAATGTCCAAGACCCAGATCTGGTCCCCGGATCCCCACGCGGTCCTGCCGCCGGACTTTGCGGAGTACGCCCAGTACCGCGTCCAGAAGCTCAAGGCGGTGGGGTCCACCCTGGCCTACGCAAACCACGACGTGGACGCCGACTGGAGGGGCGTCCCGCTCGCGGACTTTGCCGTCCCGGAGGACCTCGACGAGGGCGGCCTCGCGCCGGCTGGCGGTGCCGGGGTCGCCCCGGGTGCCGCCGCGCCACTCCCCTGCGGCGAGGCCTTCCTCCAGAAGCAGGACCGCTACTTCCGAGAGCTCCTGGCGCTCCGCGCGCACGGGCTGTCTGCCTTTGACGCCTTCCAGTTGATGCGGATCTGGTCGAGGGGCGCCTGCGTCCACATCCAGCGGGCGCTTCCGCTCGCGGCGGCGTGGGGCCCCAGGGTGGATGACGGAGTGGTCGCCTTCGTCAACGCCCTCCTGGGGGTCACGGCTGCCCCCCGAGAGCAGATCTTCATGAAGGTCAGCGACGGAGGGCTGGGCTGTGGCAGCGCCGAGCAGCGCGGTCCCGCTGCCCTCCTGGCATCCTGGGAAGCCGGGATCCATGCGGCTGCCCAGGAGCTCCGCGAGACGACAACGATTGGCTTCTTTCCGGCGGTGGCCGGGCCTCCGGCCGTGCCCTCTCGACAGCGGACGAGGAGCAGGGACGGTTGGCAGGAGGCCGTCGCCCCCAGAGTGACCATTGGCAGGGCCTCCTGGAAGGGCGGAGGGGCAAGGACCAGAAGACGTACACCCAGCGCGTACGGGACCACGCCACCAAGACGTTCTTGGCCGCGCTGCTGGTGACGGCGGCGGCGGCGGTGCATAGTGCCTCGGGCAGCTCAGCGGGCGCCTGGTTGGATAACTTCGAGGGGGTTTCGCCCCTCGCCGACCACGCGTTCTGCATTGCGGCCAAGAGGCGCATGCATCTGCCGCTGCTGCAGTCCGAGTGCACGTGCCAGAACCGACCGGCGGCGCCCGCTCGCGCGGTGGCGCAGGCTGGCCTGGCGTGTGGTCGCACGGTGGACGTCCGTGGCGTCCATGCGCTCAACTGCCCCCGGGGAGGTGGCCCGGTGCGCCGCCGCAACGCCATCCGAGATGCCGTGGCGCTCTGGTTGCGCGGGGTGGGCCATCATGCCCTAGTGGAGCAGGTCATCCCAGAGTGGCACATGGAAGAACAGGGCGCGGCCACATTGGACGTCGTCTACCATCGAGGTATCCATGGCCGAGTATGTCTCGACATCAGCTTGGTGGATGAGGTGGCCGTGGCCCAGACGGGGCGGCCGCATCAGGCATCCCTGCAGCGCAGAGAGAAAGTGAAGCACCGTAGGTACCCATTTGCTGGCCTGGTGCCCTTTGTTCTCGATGTCAATGGCCGCTGGGGTGCAGAGGCGGAGACGTGGCTGCGCCGTGCCGTGGGGGAATTGCCCGAGGCCGAACGGCCCGCAGCACGCTCATCCCTGCGCTCGGCAGTGGCCAACGCCCTGCAGGGCCAAATCGCTGAGCAAGTCGCCCTGGCGACGGAGGACGTAGTCGGGGTGGATGCCGGGGACGCCCCGAGCGTCCGGTCTTGACTAGATGTGGCTCCCTCCCACATGCGTGTGCCCCCTGGCCCTCTCCTCCCCCCTTGCCTTCCTGCTGCCCTGATCAGTCGAAAAGAGTTTGTCACATCAGCAGTGTGCACGGTACTGTTCAGTTCCCTCGTAGTGTGCATGATGCGCTCTTGCTGTGCCATGTCTGTCCCACACGCCGCGTTGTGCAGCTACCCAGCCTTGTGCGCGTTGTGCTCCCGCCGTGCCATATTCGTTGTGCTCTTAGTCTTGGGCTGCTCTCTCAACCCGCCCGTGTTGGGCCTTCATGCCGCCAGCAGCACCTGCTCGAGACCACTTGTAAAAGAGGCGTCAAGAGGCGTTCAAGATCGGGGTCGCCCCGCGGGTCCTGGGACCGTCGGCGGCCCGCTGTCCGCTTTGTCGCCCGCCCGCGACGCGGTTTCCTCGCCCCCCTTTCCCCTCTCCTGCCCGTCCAGGGTCCCGAACGGGGGTCAGGCCGTTTTCCGCCTGCACAAGGATCGGTTTCCACGCACCTGGAGCCGATGGTTTCAGCCTTTCGTCTTCATGTTTTACCTTTGCCCCGCCTTGGCAGTCGGCCGCCCCATTTTGGTTCGGTGTGCAGCCTCCCCCCCTCCCCTCTCTTCCTCGGCAGCTGTTTGGCTCGTGAGGTCTCGTCTCGCACGATCTCTTGAGCTGAACCTCCCGTGCCATCCTTCCGACCAAGCGACGGCGCCCAAGTTCTCGAAGCCCGCGCCGATGCCGTGGCCTGCAGTGACGCTTGCCGACTCGCCCAGTCACGATGCGGCGCCTCTTCGCGAGGCGTTGGCGGCGAAGGCTAAGGCGAAGGCCGAGGCACGCGCGAAGGCCAGCGGTGCGACCGCGGCCGACGCGCCCACTCCCAACGCGGGGCCTGCGCAGCGCCCTGGCCAGCAGGTGGGCGCGTCGGAGAGCGAAGATGCCTCGGACGAGGGGTTCGACGTGATGTCTGAGGCGGCGACCTGTCGGGCGGCCCCGACACTGCCCACGGGATCAGTGACGCCTGCCGAGGGCGCCGACGGAGGCAGCGGCACGGGGGCCGCCCCCAGTGCCGCTGCCTCCGAAGGTGCCTCGGACGGAGGCCCCACGGCGGCGGCCGAGGCGCCTGCTGAGGCCTCCGCGATGCCCACGTCGGCGGTGGTGCCAGTGACGAGGGCTGCCCTGGCAGCGGCAGCCACCTACTCCAACCTCGCCACGGAGCAGGGCCGCGGGTTGGACGCGATCACCCTCGCGCTCCACAATCTCCAGCTGCGGGAACAGGCCGTGGGCGGCCGCGGTGGCCGAGGTGCGCGCAGCGACGCCGATGGCGGCCGCTCCGTGGACGATGAGACCGCCAGTGAGGCCCCGAGTGCAGCGACCACGGGCGCCCTCAGCGGTCATGGAGGCAAACGCCACCGCCGGCGCAGCAACAAGGCCGCCTACGGCCAAGCCCCCCCGCCGAGCGGCGGCGCACCTGCCGCGCTCGAGGACGCCGGGATGATGGCGGACGAGGACTACGCCGAGGCGGGCTACGTCCACTGCATGGGTGCGTTCTGGATCCCGCCGCAGCGCCTGGGACGGTGTCGGGTGTGCTCAGAACTGGACGACTGGAAGATCATGATGGTGGAGTACGTGGGCGAGCTCAGTTGTGGTGAGATGCGCCGCTACGCCGAGGCTTCAGAGCGCAGCCCGCAATGCCCCGAGCTCCGGAAGGGTGCTCCGGGCCAATACAAGCTATACGCGTGCTCGCGCTGCGTGGCGGCGACGCAGAACATCGCCGAGCACGAGGCCGTGACGCGCGCAGCGCGCCTGAACAAGGGTGCTGGCTCCATCGACCACGCCGCCAAGTGAGTGGCGAAGTTCCGCGCGAGCTTCGACCACATCAAGGAGGGCATGGACGTGCTGGTGGGGTTCGCGCTCTCCGACGACGGCCTGCTGGCCCTGCGGAGGTCAACGGAGGGCGTCGGGGTGGGCATCGATCCCGAGGGCACGGGCGCCCCCCCAGCCACGGAAACGGTGGCGGAGGAGGTCGGTGGCGGGGCCGCCCCGCGCGCCACCTCCACCCCTCGAGGATGAACCTGGCCCCGCAGACCCTGCGCGTGGCGAGGAGAACGATCCCCCGCCCGACAGCGATGCTGAGGACCAGGAGCACCAGCTGACCAACGTCACGACCGTGGAGGAGGTCACGGATATCGAGCCCCTGCTGCGGCTCGGGCTCTCCAAGAAATCACTGAAGCGTATGGCGCGGGCCTGTGGTGTCCTCAAATTCGAGACCATGCGCGCCCACATCCTGGAGAAGAAGGAGGACATGGTGAGGGGCGCAGAGGCGCAGGGCGGGGTCCAGAAGTGGCTCGACGCGCTGAATGAGGAAGCAGAGGATGATGTGGGAAGACTGAAGAAGGGCCTCCTGGAAGCCTCGGGGGTCGCGGACGCACACCTGGGACACAAACGTGCCTGGAAGGAGGAGTGCCAGTGCAACGCCATGGCGCAGGAGGCCTACCGACGCATGGGCGACTACACGGATCAGTTCTACCGTGGCAAGGGCTTCACGTTCAACATGTACTACAAGTGCTCGGCCAACAAGACCTGGGACAATCCCAGGGGATTCTGCTCGGTGATCCGCTCGGATCGCTGGACGCAGCTGCTCACCTGCGCGCAGGAGGCGGCGGGTGAGACAGGCCAGCGCTGGTACTGCCACTGTGGGGCGCGCCACGCGACCTCCTACGGCGTCTGCGTCGAGTTGATAGAGGAAGAGCAGAACCCGCCGCGTGCGTATTACATGCACGCGGAACACCCCGAGGAGGACATCCGCGACTTGAAGGCCTTGCTGCGTTACGACAAGCTCAAGAAGGAGGGGGTAGCGGTGATCGGCGCTGTGGACCTCCTGAAGCACCTGCCCAAGGTCGAGCCGCTGGCGGTGGGCACCGTCTTCATGCGCTACGCTCCAGAGCAGCCGCAGTGGGAGGGCCACTATGCGCTGATGGATGGGCTCTCCTGGGAGAGCCTGACCGAGTTCAAGTGGACCGACCTGTGCGCGCAGGTCGCCTGGGGGCTGAACGATCCAGAGTGGGCGGGCTACACCAAGAAGCAGCGGAATAGGGCCAAGAGGGAGCGCCTGGCGACCGCGTACAACGAGCTGGCGCTCTACGAGCGCCGCCACAACCTTCGGGAGGGCAGCCTCACGGGCGGCGGGGGTGGCACCGTGGCCGCCCCGCGTGCCACCCCCGTCCGCGCCGCCAGCGCCCCTCCAGCGGGCGTGGCCCGCGGCAGCCAGGGCCCGCCACCACCGCCTGCTGGGGCCCCGCCAGCGGCCATCATGGCGCCGCCACCGCCGCCGCCGACGGCGCCCCCTGTGGTGCCGCCGCCGCCGACGGACCCGCCGCCGCCGACGGACCCGCTCCCGCAGCAGATCCCTAATGTTGCCGCCCTGAACGTGGCCCTCGGCGAAGATCTCGAGCGCCAGATCTTTGGGCCCTCAGGGCAGGCGGGCGGCAGGGGCGACCTCGGGGGAGAAGTGCAAGCGCTGCCGTCGCAGGTCTTTGCAGCCATTGCGCAAGGAGCAGACCAGTCCGCCTGAATGATGAAACCCAGTAGGCCCACAGCATCGAATACTTATAAGCCCTCGGGGAGGCTAAGGGAGTCCATGTTAAGATCCCGAGCCAGCCACTCTCAAAGATGCTGAACCTGTAGGTTTGCTTACGCCCCAGCTTTAGCAACGCCGCCTGGCCAGCGAGTGTGGGTATGCCCACAGTGGTGCCCCCCTTGCGCCGCGGCTCCTGTCGCTTAAGCCTCCGCTCTTCGCACGGGCAACTGTGCGCCTAGCCATTCTGGCTTGCCATCCTGGCCTCCTCTCACGCCCACTTGCGCTCGTGGGCCTCGCTGGCGGTGCTGGGGCCGCCCCGTGTGCTGCCGCGACGCCGCTGGGCGCCTAGCCATTTTAGCTTGCCATCCTGGCCTCTTCTCGCGCCTACTCGCGCTAGTTGGCCTCGGTGGCGGTACTGGGGTCGCCCCGTGTGCTGCTGTGCCGCCGCTGTCGCTTCACTTGGGGCCGTAGGGGCCAGCTGCCCTCGGATAAGCGCCCGCCGCTGCATGCACGTCAGACCCGCCTTTCACCCAGAAGAGGTGCTCGCTACATACTGGAAATGAGGCAGCCACAAGGACGCTCTCCCCAAGGAGGTTGGGCCGTGGTGAAGTGGTGCACGAGACCGCCAGTAGTAGTAGTAGTAGTAGTAGTAGTAGTAGTAGTAGTAGTAGTCGTAGTAGTCGTAGTCGTAGTAGTAGTAGAAGTAGTAGTAGTAGTAGTAGTAGTAGTAGTCGTAGTAGTAGTCGTAGTCGTAGTCGTAGTAGTAGTAGTAGTAGCAGCAGTAGTAGCAGTAGTAGTAGTAGTAGTAGTAGTAGTAGTAGTAGTAGTAGTAGTAGTAGTAGTAGTAGTAGTAGTAGTAGTAGTAGTAGTAGTAGTAGTAGTAGTAGTAGTAGTAGTAGTAGTAGTAGTAGTAGTAGTAGTAGTAGTAGTAGTAGTAGTAGTAGTAGTAGTAGTAGTAGTAGTAGTAGTAGTAGTAGTAGTAGTAGTAGTAGTAGTAGTAGTAGTAGTAGTAGTAGTAGTAGTAGTAGTAGTAGTAGTAGTAGTAGTAGTAGTAGTAGTCGTAGTAGTAGTAGTAGTAGTAGTAGTAGTAGTAGTAGTAGTAGTAGTAGTAGTAGTAGTAGTAGTAGTAGTAGTAGTAGTAGTAGTAGTAGTAGTAGTAGTAGTAGTAGTAGTAGTAGTAGTAGTAGTAGTAGTAGTAGTAGTAGTAGTAGTAGTAGTAATAGTAGTAGTAGTAGTAGTAGTACTAGTAGTAATAGGAAAGGGGAGGGCATGGAGGGGGTGGATGAGGGAGAGAAGGAACATGAGGAGGAACAGTAGGAATATGAAGAGGCGCATGGAAGTCATGAGGGGACAACACGGAGGGCGAATCGGACATCTTTGAGACCGCCCCTGTCCCGCATCTGTGCCCTGGTAACGGCCCCCTTCGCGTGGCCTTGGCCTGACTCTTCGCGGCTTTCGCCGCCTCGCACCACTTGGCGAAGCTCGGGTCGTCGTAGAAGGGGCGGCCTGGGAGCGCAGATGGCGGACTCCTCCTCCTCCATCTTCTTCTTCTCCTATCCCCATCCTCCTTCTCATCCTCGTCCTCGTCATCCCCTTTGGCATGCTAATCTAATCCCTCCGTATTCTACTGGTTTTCGTCGTCCTCCTCCTTCTCCTCCTGCTCCACCCCCCTCCTTTTCATCATCTTTCCGCTGCGTGCTCGTCACATTTGTCCACCGTGTCCTCCTTTTCCTGTTCCTCTTCCTCCTCCTCCTCCTCCTCCTCCTCCCTCTTTTCCTCCTCCCCCCTCCTTCTCCTCCCCCCCCTCCTCCCTCTCTGCTTCTGGCGCCGTCCCCTGCCGCCGTGGTAGGGGTGCTCCCTGCCCCCGATCGCCCTGTGGGGCCTCCGCCCTCCAAGAGGGTCAGGGCCTCTGGGGGGCCGTGGAAGTCTTGGGTCGCTCGGGATGCCGTCCTCCCCGTTTGCCCCCTCTCCGCTCAAGGCCCTGTAGGGCCGAGTCGAGCTCGGGGACACCATATTGTCCTTGCTGGGGCTACCTTTGCCTTCTGTCGCCGCTGCGGCGCCCCAACCGTCGGCCCCGCGCTCCCGTTTTTGGGGTGACTGCTCGGGTATTGCATCCAGTAAGGACGCCGTGTATTTGAAGTCCCTCGAGGTTGGTAGGGATCCTACCTCGGGGGAGTGGAAAGGCGAATCCCGTCCTTCCACGCTTCTGGCGACGCCTGTTTCTGGCTTCGTCTTCGGTAATTCGCCTCCGCCGTGGTTTACCTTCTTTAGTCGCCGGGTCGCGTGTGCTCGCCTTTTCCGCCTGTCTCGTTTTTCTCCTGTCCTGCCTCGGCGCACTCGGATCGATTTGGTGGTGCCCCTTCCTCCTCCTCCTCCTCTTCCTCCTCCTCTTCCTCCTCCTCCTCCTCCTCCTCCTCTTCCTCCTCCTCCTCTCTCGCTGCTGCTCATCCTTCGCTGCCCTCCCTCCGCGCTGACCTGAGAAGAAAAGGCGTAGAGGAGAGCATGGTGACGAAGAGGACGAAGAGCATGATTATGTGGCTGCAGATAGTGATGACGGCGAGGCGGAAACAGGGTCATGGGGAAATGCGGTGGCCTGATGAAGACGACGAAGCCATGTAATGCAATGTCACGGTGATGGGGGCAATGATGCGTGTGAGGATGTGAAGGGAAGCCAGAATGGCGGCGGAATGGGAATGGTCATGGGGAGGACACGGATGATTCGAAACTATGACGGAGAGGATGGAGGAGGGAGTGGAATGGGGGATGCCGATCAAAGATCGAAGGGGGGCAAAGACGGAATGTAGAGGATACTGAAAGGGGATGGTGAGGAGGAAGAGGATGCATGACGCAGGCTGCGGACACGGAACCGTCGGGGGCGGCGGGGCCCTGCCTTGCTCAAGGGAGGTGGAGGAGCAGGAGGAGGAGGAGGAGGAGGAGGAGGAGGAGGAGGAGGAGGAGCGACGGTAGCAGAGGGCGCGAGTTTCCCGACGGGCGGTGGACTAGCGGAAAAGCGTAGCGCGAGCTGCATTGACCGACGCTGCCATCATGTTCGGCGAAGAATCCTCAACCAACTTTTGTCCGTTATAGATATGAAAAGCCACAACCACGCGCTAGACGGTCCGCCGCAGCGAAAGTACGTCGGAAGGGTCAGGCACGTAAGCGGCAGCAGGGCCGAGCCCCCAGGTTGTGAGTGTGGATTGGAGCAGAAGGGGTCTCGGGAGACCAAAGAAGACGAAGCAGAGTGGGGCAGGAGAGGTAGTGTGGAAATGAATCCGGCTGCCGGGTGCAACCAAAGACGCAACATCTCTGCTCGAGGACGTGCATGCGTGCAGTGGTGGCCCAATCGCCCGCGAGAGCTTTGATCAATGCCCAGCGCCAGCTTGGACGAACCTCCCCGCGAACGGTCGCCAACAGATTCCAACGTGCGGAAAGTACGGCAGGCGAGCTCAGATGATCAGAGCAGGCCCAAGCATCAACGCGTTTTTGGAGAGTGTCTTCAACAGGCGACGTGAAATTAACACGGCGCAGTACCGTGGCGATCTTACGTTGCACCTTGGGGCGACGCGGCACGGCAGCAGCCTGTTGTTGCTCCCGGCGAGCGGCAGGCGCAGCCAAGGCAATCGATGCCGCAGCGAACGGCGGCATGCGGGAACCACAGTGAAACGCCTGGTAGTATTGCACAATTGCTGTGTCCTCCTCCCAGAATGGCGGAGACCACAGGCCACGAGACCATCGAAAAAGAAGATCCTGCATCGTACTCTTCTCCCAGGCCCTGTCCCGCAAGCGAGCGTGAGCAGCCTGCCACCGGCCGCCAAGTGTGTGCATAGCGGAACGCATGGCAGCAGCAATGGCCTGCACTTGAATCGAATGGGGCGTCGGTGACGGGCTCCACTCGGCAAGCGACGTAGTTATGGGAAAAGTAAAGCTTGCGGCGCACAATCCGCCGCTCCACTGGGAAGAACTGGCTAATATAGCTGAGGGTGGTACTTGTGGAAGTGTTGTATAAACAGACTGTGACATCACTCCCCTCTGGACAAGCGCGAGTTGGTTTCCGCGCGACCACCATTCCTGTCCAGGAGCAAGCCAGTGGCAGGCAAAAGAGGCCGAGAGGCCGAGAAAAGTGCCGAAATATTTGGCGCGTCCCTCCACCGCGAACATCCCCCACGAGGGTGAGATCTCGGCAAGGAGGGAACGCGTTTGCGCCTGGACGTCAACGCCTGTGCCCAGAGAGGGACGACTACGCATTTGCAGGGCTTCAGCCTCAGACGGGCGGACTCCGCCGCAGCCATCGGCTCGTATGCCTTGCGGAGCGTGTCGAACTCGATCGAGAGCAGGCCCACGTCGTCGGCGCAACCTCCAACATAACCCTTCTCGGGGTCGGGTCGGCCATCCGCGTCCCCACCGAACGAGCAGAAATGGTGAAGTAGCGGGTCCATCGCGATGGCCCACGCCGAGCCGCTGGCAGGGCAGCCCTGTGCCACGCCAGACTCGAGGGCGAACATCGCAAAGCGGACGCCGCCGATCTTGACGTAGCTATTCGGGGCGTAGTACAACGCGCGGAACAAGTTCAGATAGCCCTGCGGGAGGCCGAATTGCCCCAGAGCGCAGAACAACCAGACCCTGCCTAGCGACGGGAACGCCGCGGCGAAGTCGAAACTGGTGAACATCGGCAGCTTCGTCGGGGCGTCGGCCGAAAGGGAGGCCGTCCGCATCTCGCCATCCAAGAGGACGATGTGCTGGGCGAAGGCGCGACTGGGCACGAAACCATGCTGAGAGGGATGAATTCGTTCGCGAACTGCCGCCCTCATGCGGTAATTGGCGGCCCCCGCAATTGCCTTGATGTCCGTGTTCTTGAGCGACAGCGGGCGCGTGTCCTCCGGAGCACTGTCTGTCGTGAGTGAGCCCGTGGCGTTGTCGCCCTTCGGCAAGAAGGCGAAGTCAGAATCGTTCAGCAAGCGCGGAATATATTGCCCGGGGCACAGAAACAACGCCAAGTCCTCCAGAAAGTCGAGCGACTCGTCGCAAGCCAATCAGGCAGCGTACGGCAAACAGTCCGGGTCAGGAGCAGAGGCACGAGCGCGGCGGAGGAAGGCGCGGATGGCGCTCTTCGACGGAGCGTCGAGGTCCAGTATGTCGCCTTTCGGCATGTGCGCGTGGATGTACGCGGCGACCTGGCCCTCGTCAACGTGCTTGGCAGCGAAGATCGGCTCCCAGTGAGTCCGCAACGCATCGACCATGGAGCCGCCGTCTCTGACGACCGTGCCGTTCTCCTCCGCACTTCCACAGCCATCAACTCCCCCCCCAACCGGCCGGCGCCTGGTCCACTTCCGCGGGATGCCAGCCCATCGGGATTGGCGTCTTGGGGAGGAGAGGGGCGTCGAACCTTGATTCCTTTCAAGATCAAGCGTCTCTTCCACGGGGCCCACATCAAAGCCCTCCGCTGGGAGACGCGGAGGATGCGCTGGAGCTGCATCGGCCCCACAGCGTCAGCCTGCCCGCGAGGGCGCTGCGCCGCCTGCTCGGCCTGGCGTCGTCGCTGGTCCTCGAAGTCGCGGTTAAGCACTGCCGCAGTCGAGGCGAGCTCATCGGCGAGGAGGAGGCGAACCTCGTCGCCGGAGGAGGAGTCGAGGCGAGGAGGAGGAGGAGGAGGTGGAGGAGGAGGAGGAGGAGGAGGACAATAACCCCCCTTCCAAGTTTCTTCTTCAGAGGTCCCTGTACAAATCCATTTTCATCGCGGGAAATACCACATTGAAAGACAACCGTCTAAGAACCCCCAATCGTGCCCCAACACCATTCCTGGGACTACAATATCGCGAATCAGCATAACTGTTGACTCCTGATTATCCCAAATCGCGCCAGAACGCCTTTCCTGGGCCTTCAACACCGCGAACCAAAGTGACTGTTACATCCTGACATGCCAAACACCGGGCCAAAACGCTATTCCTGAAATGCCAACCGTGCGGTCCTTCAAACTGTTGTGAACTTTCAAAACGAGCGTGCGCGGCGCTCAAGCCAGAGCGTCATTTTGCAAAAGAGCCGCCCTTCATCTTTGACGCCGCTGCACACGTTTAAAACGAATGCGCGCGGCGCTCAAGCAAGACCTACATTTTGAAAAGGAGCCGCCCTCCATCCTTGAAGCTGCTGCAAAATTTGAAAGCGAATGTGCGCGGCGCTAGGGGTACAACCACATGTTGTACACCACCCGCCCTCCATCATTGAAGTTGTTGCAAATTCCAACCTTCAGAATCATGAATGGCGAAGCAATCTCAAGCGAAACGCCCCGTC
>CAUYUJ010001880.1:424950-427450 GCA_963575745.1 Prorocentrum cordatum | reverse complement strand
ACTGGAGCCTTCGATGGAGCTTACTATGGGGCCACGAAGCGCTGTACTGGGTGGTGGAACGCAGGGGGGTGACGAGGCGGATGGGAGGAGGGAGCAGGGGGAGGAGGAGAGGAGAGGAGAGGAGGAGGAGACGCGGGGCGCTGTCTCTGCAAAACGAGGACCCAACACCACATGATTGTTGGGAATTGCCCGCGCGTCTTGAAACCTTCCTTTCTCTCAAGGGCGGCGGACCGTTGTCCAGGCATCCCCATATTGAAGGTGCAGAAGGGCATTGCCGCAGAACTCTCGTCAATACATGGGCAACCAAGACTGTGGCCGGGGCCCCAAAAAGGGGGATGCTACCCCAACTGCGGAACGCCTTCTGCCGCCGCGGCCACGGCCGCCCTCGCGCCCTCGTCCCGAAGGGCCGCCTCCTGGGGCGCGGCGGCGCCGATCTGCGGGATGGGGGATTCGCCCGCATCCTCGCCCGCCGGGGCTGGGGCTCCCAAGGCCGCCTCGGCTGCGTCTCCTGCCGCATCCTCGCGCTCGTCTCTCCCGCGAACTTCCTGGTGTCCCGCTCGACATCTTCTCCTGCCTGCTTCCCCACCGCTCTAAATTTCTCGCATGAGAGAAGGAATCGGCTGGCCCGAGTTTCCCGAGGCTGGCGTTCGCTGACTCAACAAGTACTGCAAGAACGGTCAAGTGACACAAACGGCCAGGCTACAGGGCTGGATGCAATAAGTCAGAGTGAGGCCCAAACGTTCCAGGACCTTGCTGCAGACTGGTGACAAGAGAACTTTTTGTTGCCCGGCCGAAACCGATAGCTTCGAGCAGAACTAATTCCAGAGGGCCCTTCATCTCGTCGAACGAGGGGCGCAGCTCGACGCGCGGCTCGAAACCCAGGAAGAATATCCCGAAGGGTGCATTACACATGTTATGAATGACGTTCAATACGCACAGCAAGCGGGTTCCCGCCACGCATTGCAATAGGCAGTGCAAGTACCAATACATGCCAGATTTTTTTGTGTGCGGCACAGTATGTCCCATTTGCTGCAGGGAGTGTCAACCGCCCAGCTGGTTGTTGGCCCCGCATTCGCCGTGTTGCCAAGTGCAGGAACAGCTGGAGAGCCCATCCGTGTCGTGCCAGCAGAGAGGACATCCCAGTGTGGAATTCGTTGGGCAACGCCATTCAGGCCGATGGTTTAAATAGAAAGGCTTCCAAACATTTTACCGAGCATCCCG
This sequence comes from Prorocentrum cordatum, assembly GCA_963575745.1. Taxonomy (NCBI): domain Eukaryota; class Dinophyceae; order Prorocentrales; family Prorocentraceae; genus Prorocentrum; species Prorocentrum cordatum. The sequence continues at coordinate 426,229 of CAUYUJ010001880.1, read as the reverse complement.
GTTGTAAGCTGGTATGACTGCAGATTCGTGTGAACGTTTGTCGGGACCTGCTCAGGCCAAGGTTTGTCACACCGTGTTGGCTAGTGAGCTATACGCAGAAGACGACCGTGCACCTGCCTATTGTCCTGGCTAGCCCTGGCACCTCCTTGACATTTCTGACTGCTGACACCATGTGTTTGAAACATCATATCGGTGACGTTCTCGCGACCACCGCTCTGTGCCGCTCATGGAGGTTGATCCTGGCCGTGCCCTGGATCTCTGGGCGCCACTGGCCCACATGGGCCACGTTGCGTGGGCCTGGGTTGTGCAGGAGTCTTAGCCCTGAACCTCTTCCCTCCGTGGCCTTGCTTGACTTTCGGCCAGTGTTTCCCGGTTGCTTAGGACTGAAGCTCTGTCCTGGGGAAGGCATGGTCTGAACACCTGTAAGAGTGCACTGGTGCCGCGTGACAATCTGCGCTCAGGCTCGGTCTTATTTTGCTACATGTGGGCTGGATGAAAGCGTTCCCCGTGGCGATGGATTTCGCTATGCACGCCAGCCCACCTGTTGCACATTTATCTTCGTTGACTGGGTTTGTCGGGAAGGGTGGCATTCAGTATTGGCGGGGCCCCTCTTCCATCATCTCTTGCCATCTTGCTCCTCTTGGTGATCTAATCTCTCTCTCTCTCTTTCTCACGAGAAAGTACGGGGGCTCTACTCGCTTGCGAAAGTGGCCTCGGCTCCCACGGGAGGCGTGGCCCGTGTGTCCGCCCCGATGCCGTCGCCTCTATTTGTGTTCGGCCCCAGGCCGATTCAACTGGTCTGGCGGGTCGCCATGGTGAAAACGAAGAAAAAATCGGTGTGACTGGTCGGCCCCTGATGTTCCTCTCCCGCTGCGCTGCTCTGTCTGCCCGCCTCGCCTTTCCCTTGCGTCCCTAGTGCTAGAGTCGGCAGCGAGCCCAGTGTCGTAAGTTTTTGTGTGAGTGAGGAGGACGAGGAGGTGGACGAGGAGGACGAGGAGGCTGACGAGGTGGAGGAAGGACGACGATGAGGTGGAGGAGGACGAGGGTGGAAGGAAGCAGGGTGGAGGAAGGCCTGCTTCTCTCCTCGTCTCCCCCTCTCCTCGTGCCCCTGCCTCTTCCTCAGCCATCCAAGGACCCGTGTTGTTTCCAGTAAATGCCCCCCCTCAGATTTTTCGACGCTTTCCCGCAACTTTTCATCCGGACCAGATGTTGATGGTCCAGGGGCGTTGAAATGGCCTCGGGATGCCGAAGACGGCAAAGCATGGCGACACACTCCTGG